>QGOB01002179.1:0-53685 GCA_003313055.1 Termitomyces sp. MG145 | reverse complement strand
AACCGCTTAAACTCTAACCCAAGTGATTGGGCTCATTCTAACCCTAACCCTAACTAACCCTAACCCTAATCGACTTCTAGCCTAACCGCTTAAACTCTAACCCAAGTGATTGGGCTCATTCTAACCCTTGTGTATTTTGTTTGAATTTGTGGATATTTGTTTGTGTGTTCTGTCTTGAGGTCACGAGGAAAAAAGCACAAGGATGGGTTAGTTTGTGTATTCCATTTTGAATTCAAGACAGAAATGGTCCAAGGTCAACGAGTTTGGCACATTTCTTTGGACATGGCAATGGCCCAGAGTGACTTTGCAGAGTTGGATGGCAGGCACAAAGATGCCCATTTGACTTTGCAGAGTGAGACTGGATGCACAAAGACAAGATCTCAGAAGCCTTTGTAACATCAACTCTGTCAAATCAAGCGAGTTTGTGTATTCCTGCTTGGATTAAGGGGGGTCAAAGACCGGGACACTCTGAGCTTGACAGGTAAAAGGACAGAGAAACAATCAAAGGTTGGCTAGTTTGCATATTCCATCTCAAGTTCAGCATGTAAAGGCTCCCAGGTCAGCTAGTTTGTGTATTCCATTTTGAATTGGACAGTTTGCATATTTCATCTGGAGTTCAGCAGGTAAATGCTCCCAAGTCAGCTAATTTGTGTATTCCATTTTGAATTGGAGAGAGAAATGATCAAAGGTTGGCAAGTTCAGCGCATTTCCTTTAGCTTGGCCATGGCTAGAGTGTCTTTGTGGAGTGAGACTGCAGGCACAAAGATCACCCAAGTGTCTTTGTGGAGTGAGACTGGAGGCACAAAGATCGCCCAAGTGTCTTTGTGGAGTGAGACTGGAGGCACAAAGATGGCCACAGACAAGCACTCAGACACCGTTTTGGCGCTTTTTGGCGCTGAATACCGAGAGACGGCGTCCGACAGCGACGAAACGAGGGAGTTTGTGTATTCCCGGGCAGGATCGGGGGGGTCGAAGAGCGGGACACTCTGGAACACACCCTGTATTCCGGACATGTATATAACTAGGACATTGCGCTTGATTTGTGCGGGGTTTTGGGAGGTCAGGAAGCGGGGGCTGGGAGGTGTGTTGGTGATGGTATTGCTGTGTTTCCGCGGATGCAGCTGAGGAAGCGGAGCCGTTTGTTGATAGTGGAGCAGGGCTCTGCAGCGACACAAAGAAGGTAGAAAGGGTGGATAGAATTAAATGAGGAGCTGTTGGAGCCAATGTCAATGCAAGAGGCTTCAAGTAGACTGTGTGCTCGGATGTATGTCGTCCGTTTTGTCGATGGTAATGATAATGAAAGCGGAGGTGGTACTGGAAATTCTGCGACAGTTTCTGCCGTTGAAAAATCGCCGAAATCATCGTCATTTGACACAGAAGTCATAGGAGATTGTATGGAACGCGCCACTCCGAGCTGGCTCTTCTGTGCATTCTCAAGAGTGTCGAGCACAACTCCGAGACCATGTTTCTCTATACCCAACGCTGACCATCTAGTATTCCAGAACTTATCTTCCTGTATCAAGGAATTAAGCGCTCTTGAAGACCGTGCATAGGCTGGAACATCATGGATCGGAAGAAAAGATAAAATGAGCTGGTGCAAGTCTGCTGGTAATCGTCTAATAAGCGCTGGCGTGAATGGGTTCTTGGAAGCAACCGTTCTACCACGTAGAAGTCGAGCACCTGAGGAAGCATACAGCCGGACGGGCTCAAGAGTCGCAAACAGCGAGCAGCGCAGTTAAGTAAATCATTTCTGATCGCTGTTGACAGTCATGTGATCGACGAGACGGCCCGGCCAAGGGCGCGACGCGTCGTCTTCACGAAACGCATGACCACTCGCAGGTGTCCAACAACTGCAAGGTTTCTTATTATTATTGTATAAATTTTCTAAATCATTTTACTCCTGAACTCACTATGTGGCGTTTCTTTTGATTCTCTGTTCTAGATCCTGGATCATGAGTGGACTCGTCGTCGCCGCTTCGAAAACTACTCGTCGTCGCCGCTTCGAAAATTACTCGTCATCGCCGCGTCAAAAAACTACTCGTCGTTGCCGCTTCAAAGATGCTCGACAAGATCTTGTTTGATTAAATGCCAATTACTGTATGTCTGGTTTAATTCTACTCATTCACAAGGTCAGACATAAGTACGAGGATAGCCGCTACATCCTTACTCTGTTTATGAATGAAACATCCCACCCTTTTTTGTTCAGAGATATAAAGAGTTGTGTGCATAGAGCTTTTTCCCCAGTTCCCCAGCAATCAATGCATTCTCTCCGCATCGTTTCGCTCTTTGTCTCTCTGGCCCTTACGACTCTATCTGTGTTGGCCGACTCGCCCCGCCATACCTCGGGAGACAACGCGCAAGAACCTTCGTTGTCGACGGCTAAGGCTATACGGCAAAAATTTGCATCGTCTGGAATAAAAATTCCCGATAAGATTCCAAACCTCGTCGTGCAGTGAGTTTCTTCTATCTTTTGAATAGATCTATCTTATTCATGCTCGATCATGATTGGGTTTTTAGGAACCTCTACCCGATGTGTCTCGATGAGCAAAAAGCTAAATGCGAAAATGATCCCAAGTGCGTTGGGCCCCACCCTGGATAGAACTAGACTAATGTAAACGGGACAGGTGTTATAATAGTCGGGAAGCCCTCAAGAAACAGCAAAACTGTATGACTGTCCTATATAGGTATGAATCCTCTTCCTATTATTCTCTATCAATGGATACTCATGCTTGGTTTGTTGTAGACGAGGTTGACAAGGAATGTGATTATGGATACGACTTTGTAATGACCGGAAATACCGTTTCTGCCACCTAGCCGTAACACATAATATACATACATTTTCAGTTACTTCGAGTGACAGTCATATGGCAGCTGAAAGTGTATCAGATGCAGACATACCTCTTCAAATCAAGCGACGACGGGAGAGTCATTGTTTTACATCCATGTCGAGAACCTGTAAGTTCACTTTGAGTAATAATAAAACACGCTGTTCCTAGCAAACATAATCGATGACCATTCAAAGACGCAGTCATACTACGTATGAACAAGATCATAACCCAATTGCCTCTCGACTCGACTTAGGGTTCCCCCACTGATACTTTGATCCATTCATTCAATCATATCAACACGCAACTACAACCACCCAAATACATAAGAAAAATCAAATCAAAGGAATGTGGGTACGGTCCCCGGACAACAAGGACAACCGTCAATGGTATAGTAGAAAAAAGCTGGAGGTATGAGATGTAAGGATGCGTACGACTACAGAGGGATGGGTATGTATAGCATTGCTCGAACCTGGAAACGGACAACGAAGCCCAAAAACAGAGGTGGGGGGGAAGTGTCGATAGTAGATCAGAAGAAGGGTTCCTGCAAGCCCCGCTTGTGTCGTAAAGAAGGTGTCGTCATGAGGGGTATATATGGCTATGAGTATACGGGGTGTGCTGGGTAATACGCATCGTCGTCCCAAGAATCTGATCAAAGACCAAGATAAGCAAGAGGAGTAAGAGCAGCAGCATACGACGCACCTTCGGTGATACTCCGCCATGCAAGGAACAATACACCCATCGCAGTAGTTTCTAATATCGTCGCAAGGAACGAGCCGTCTATCCGGTGATTCGAGGCCTAGGCTCGAGGATGTTAGGTAAACGATATTGAAAAATTTCATACTCACGGTGCACAGCACGCGGCCCAACAAGAACCAAGCCAGCTGGCTAAGAACGAACAAAAACGCAGAAAAAGCATAGTACGCCAGGGGTTTATACTCGCGCAGGACTTTGACGACGATAATGGTCATGACGACGATGTATACGACGACGGAAACGAGTGGCCATATGGACAAGACGACGAAGAGGGATATGCTGCGCAGTGCATCGGGTGGATTGGAGGCGCCGCCGACGACTGACGTCGCGCCTAGCGCGGTATCAAGTGCGAGGTATGTTCCGAGAGCGAATACCAAGAATGAAAAAATATAATACGGCTGGAGTGAGAGGAGTTGGTATACAAAAAATGGAAGAAGTGTGTGAAGGAACGTACGACTAGACTGCTCCAAGTGCCGTCTTCGACAAATTGAGTCGCAACGAGGGCGTTGGCAAGGAGACCCCAGAAGAAAGCTACGACGAACCCAGCGTGTATTGCTGTGAGAATGACAAGGGCTGTGCTGCCTTGTTCGAGGAACGATCCGGTGGTTATCGCGTTGAAAGGGAGGGTGATGGCATAGACGAGGAGCAGGGATCTGAGCTCGATGCGACCGACGGCGGCCTTGCGTCTGTGAGTGAGCCAGATGAGAAGGAAAGTGACGAAGAAGGCGACGGCACATGCGATGTAGTTTGCGATGTTGCCTGGAGATGTTGGAGGGATGAAGCATTTGGGGTTGATGCCGACGCCGGCAGATTTTGGATTGGCAGAGGCGTCGTGGAGAACAGCGGCGTTGTTGGTGCGGATAAGCTGGCGATAGAATAGATTGCACCAAGGATACGAGGGCACCGACGAGCACAGCGGTCCAAAGTCGCCGAACCGGGTCATCGTGGTTGGATGAAAACAAATGATTGCATCCACGTGCTTTGACAATTTCAGCGCCTCTCGCGGCTCAAAACATCCCAAGATTCCTCCGTCTCTCGTTGCTCTGACATTTATCTCAAGTTCGGATACACATCGCGAAGCCTCCATCCTCAATTTCGTACCACACCAAGTTTTTCTCAAAATATTTCTACCAAGTAGATGGAGGTCGAGTTAAAAATGACCCAGGTAGGTCCCAAATATCCATATGACGAGGGTTATTAGCGATGAGGTCACTTTGGTACGTCGGATCAACATTTCCTGTACATTCAGTATTCAGGAGGAGTGCTCAACTCGGCTGGATGGGAGCCGCCAACCCCTACCGAGGATGCGTCGTTCTCAGCCATCCATCCATTCATTCATCGCACGCCAAAAAACCAGGCATGGCCTCAGAGAATCATTCATCGATCGGAGTATTTTCAATTTCGCCCCGCGCTTTGCCTTGGGACGCCAAAACCCAGACCTGAGCGAATCATTCATAGGAGTGTGCATTCGATAACCTTCACCAATCTACAATCGGCGCCCATCCATCCATCCATCGGGTAATAAGTGTTCTCAGAATCCCTCGTATGCAGGGCGGGGGATCCGCTAAGTGTAGGAGATGGCATGACAAGCATTCAAATCGAGACTCACGGGTTAACTCGATTCAGCAAGGTTCTACGGTGTGGAGACACGTATCGAATATTAGATGGCGGGAACGAACGGGATGCCAGGAAACAAACCGAACAAGATGACAACGGATGGTCGATGGATCAAGAAATATAACGCATCCCGCGGGTACTTCTTTGTAAACGGATCCGAATAGTAAGGAGTCGTCTCCATTTTAGCAACAAGGAAATTTCGTTCCGGATCGTACATATGTAGAATGAATGAAGTAGCGGCTCCGAAGAGAACTTCGTCCCCAGACCATCCATTCATCGTGACGAGCTGGTCGATCATAGGACGCCAAAACCCGGGTCCACACAATCAACTATTCGCAAGAGTATTTCTGAGCTCCGGCGCACCGTCTTCAACCATCCATCGGGTAATTGGTGTTCTCTCACTGATACCTCGTATGCAGGGCGTCAGGTGTGCAGTACCAATTGACAGACAGAACAGTAATAGTGAATGTAGGTAACAAGACAAGACTAGAAATGGGAGCTCATGAGTCGATCGAGGGGAGCTAATTGTGATACCAGCAAAAGCAAGAATTAGCGGTTTAAAAGATCAGAAGGGCGAGAGCGAAAACCGGGAAATCAGATCAAACAAGGGTAACAAATCAAACAAGATGACGATGAATCGATATAACGTGTCCTGTGAATAATTATTATAGACGAGTCATTTGTAGATACGGCTCGGGTTGACTAACAAAGGAAATTTCGTTCTGAATGGTGATTAAAATAGTAAGATATGATCAGCACCATAGGGACGGTCCAGATAAAGTTCTGGTGTTGATGATGATGATCCTACCGCCTGGTCAAAGGCCGATGGCTTTTTACCGTTGTTAACGGAAACTATCTGCGCTAGAAAGGGCCTGCTCGAGGAAAGCGATACTGAGAAGACTCAGCAATGCAAATACGCTCCGACGTCTATGGAAAAATGGAGGCAGACAACATTTCCAACACGTCTCACCATCTCTAGAAGCAAGCAATAGAGACGATTCCAGCTTACTGACTTCAAAGGGGGTTGCAAGGATCATCAACAATCGAATCACACTGACAGGATATGGTTTCTATGAGGACCGTGAAACTCTTGTATTTGTCGTTGTCGTTTCAAGAGGGAAATAGTATCTACACTTCCGAGGCGAAAGTATTCCTTCGCAGCGATCAAAGTATTGTGAAGGAATGTACTCATCTTCCCATTGTTGGATATAGATCAAAAATGGCACAAGATACCTCCTGCCGTAGCTTTCCTGAGACAAAAGTCACTCAGCCAGAAGATGATCTGATGGTGTGGTCAAGACTGTAGAGACCAGGAACACGACAGAGCGACCCACAGTGAAGCATTGTCAGTAAGAATGATATGAAATACATACGCGCGTAAACGGTGCTCCGCAGGTGGGGTATGCCAACGGGGAAACAGGGAGAATTTCGGTATAAGCTAGGTTAGTGTCACTTGCCTTGCAGCTGGAGATGAATATCCGAGCCTGTTCCGAAGAATACTCAGACAAATAATACCACGGTGACAAATCGTAACGTGTGACCGAAATAATTGAATATTGAAAGATCAACCCAATTCTGTGGCTTCGCGTACTTCTCGCCAGCAAAGAACTTCTCAATTGAAAAAAATAATGAAGGAGACAATGCACCGTGCCTCACGTTATATCATCAGTTCAACCCGGCCGAGAACTGTAAACAAACCTAGCATAGGTCGGCAATTGGGCTTCTGCCTGGTTGGTTAAACAGGGACGCTTGGCTGCCAGACCCCCCTCGCGAATACCATCTTCTCCCCTTCAAGTTGTAAGTGTCGTCATTTGTAGCTTCTGACAATTATATTTTGACCTTCCGCTGTCCAGTTGAAAGCTACATGTTAAACTAAGGCTAAGGCATCTGATTTCTCATGGATCGATCTTCTAAATTGCAGGAATCGTTGATTCTCTGAATGGGATTTTCCCCGCGTTTCTGTTTCTACTGGCATATTGAGTTCATTTTGGGTTAAGTACATTCTTTCTGCACTGTTTTGGAACTAAAACACTCACGGGCGTCCTACTCAAGCGCGACCCCTTCAGAGGCCAACTTTTCTATCTCTCTCACGACACAGGCCCCCCGTCTGACCGTTTCCAGACTTTAATATTCAAGCTCTATTGGTTGCTTCCCACAATTCTCCGGTGAGCTCAGACTGTCAACGTATTCTTCCAAGCAAGGTATACTTTTTTTGACATCGCTTGCTGGAAACGAGATCCCGATTGTCAGTACATTGAAACCTCGAATCACGGCGATTATAATCTCTCACGACGTGTAATTCCTGCTCGTACCGCTGCCTCTCGAGCCTAGTTTCACATACCCTGGCGCCTATGCGTTTACCTCCAGATTAATCTGTGAAGTGGCTGAAATTTTTCATAAGCTCAATCACGTCCGTCTATCTTGATACAAGTTCCTGCTCCCTAAGCACTCTATCCGATTTCACACTAGATCTACATGTCCTGTCCATTCCCCCTCAGGGTCGCTCGCTGTGGCATTCATCTCCGTCGCGAAGGACTAATCTATCATTACAAGCTCTCGAGCAGTAATCTGGATTGTGTCGGACAATGTTCCTACCATCCGCTCGGCAATGGTCGCTCGGGTATCGGTTTCGACGATCATCTGAATTGAGTCCAAAACGTGATTGTTTCTTGTATCCCAATCTCGAAGTGTTGGGCCGACAAGTGTGACCTCGAACAACAGATGACTAGTACTTTTACTACTACAACGTTACACCTGACTACAACGTTACACCTGAAGGTATCTCCTCATCCGTTAGGCCGTCCGCAAGCAGCGCGAACCACAATTAACGCATACCTGATCCCTGTGATTCAAAATCAGACTGGAACTCGGCGTCGAAAGTGCCGGATCCAATCCACACCGAGATATACCCGTCCGTCAAGAAATCCAGAATTTGCGAGACTGTTTTGGTGTCCGGTGGAACGGGAAGACCTGAGGATGGATGCCTTCTAAGGCGGATAACTTAGAACCAGTAGGACTAGGACACCTCTTGGCGTGAGTCTCTGTCTCAAACGTGAAATTCTCGGGTTCAAGAAAGAACTCGACGTACCCCCGAGACGCATCGCACCTATATCAAAATGAACACATGGTATCTCACGTGTCGAAATTCTCCACTTCCGTTAGCCATCTAGAGCCACTGGCAGAGAGAAAATTTTCAATGCACGATACCGTTTTAAACTGAGAGCCTTGTATAAAAGCTGGATGATACGCTGCAACACTCATCGTGAATCGTCCAGGACTATCACTCGAGCATCATGGTTTCTTTCAAATCTCTCCTCACTGTCTGCGCGGCAGCTATGACCGTTATGGCCGTGTCAGAGCTGACAAACAGCACTGACCATGAGCTTTCCCCTCACTTGCTCGTCCCCACCAGCAGTACCGGTTATTACAACGGCTATTTCTACTCCTTGTGGATGCAGACCAATACCGGCGCCACAATGGATGTCGAGACCGGCTCATACAGTCTCACATGGAATACAGCCAGCCAAAATGTTGTTGGCGGCATTGGCTGGAACCCGGGAAGCTCCCAGTAAGTGAATACCGCCATGATGAACCAACCCACCGAACCTGACGACAGTAAACTTTAGGATTATCAATTATAGCGGTAGCTTCAACTCGCCTGGAAACGGCTACCTCTCCGTCTATGGGTGGACTACTAACCCCCTCATCGAGTACTACATTGTCGAGTCTTATGGCAGCTACAACCCTGGCAGCGGTGCTACGCTCCTGGGCACTGTTACCTCCGACGGCGACACATACGACATCTACCACACCGTGCGCGTGAACCAGCCTTCAATCATCGGAACCGCCACCTTCGACCAGTTCTGGTCCGTGCGCCGGTCGCACCGTGTTGGAGGAAGTGTCAACGTCGGCAACCACTTCAGGGCTTGGCAGACCCATGGGCTGAACTTGGGCACACACAACTACCAGATTCTCGCTACAGAAGGTTACCAGAGCAGCGGATCTTCCTCTCTCTCGGTCTCTTCCGGAGGCCCTGCTTAATGTCTATCAAAGCTCAAGCTATCGAACAACGTGAGGTAAGAGGATAGTGTTGTCTTGCTGCAACAAGTTTAACATGCTCGCCCAAATCAGACCCTTTTTCATGCGGTTGAGGTAGTTTGGACGTTTAGAATTTTACAATGATTATTCTCGAGAAATTGAAATAAACCAGATTATTTTCCGCCCAATAGCCTGTGATGTCCAATCATAGTATGCATTTACTATTCATCTGCATCCAAAAATCCAAAGGAGAGCCAGTTCCTCCGTACGCATGTCCCCATCACTTGAGCTCCAAACGTCATCAAATAAGTTTCAAAAAACTCGTTCATAATACTCTGTTGCAGTCCACAATTGATGGTTGTTTCCGGGTACAGAATTATCCGTCGTTCTCGATATCCGGCGGATTCCAAATCCTAGTAAAAGAAGGAATGCCGTCAATGGCGCTCTCCACTTTTCTCCTCCACCTCTGGACATCAGCGAGCTCAGTATCACAACAGAAGGAACTTGATTTATTGAAGGTATCGTCAAGATGGAGGAGCGATTTCACCCCCTTTCCCAACTTACGCATGATGCAAATTGTAGTCGCGTCGCCTAACCCAGACCCGCATCCGTCACATGTGCGCCAACCTTTGTGGCGATGCCCGGACACCTTACGAGACTCCGAGAAAGACAAGGCTATTTGAATGACTTCGTCCCACTGCCGAAGATATTCGAACTGGTGACAGAACAAAATAAACAAATAATGAGCAAACAACTCAAGGATATTGTACTGAACACGGCGTATTTACCCATGCAGCAATCATGCTTGGAATTTGAAATAATTCGACCATCTTCACAGATGGTTCCCCAATCAAAAGAGGCGCAGACTGGTCCATAAGGTCATACTTTTGACTTTTCAAAGCATAATCCATGACAGCGTCAGGGTGATCGCGAAGATCATGCGGTAGGGCCTGTCTTTGATAAAAAGACAACTAACAACTAATGCATCCATTTCACATTGTTGGAATTCACCTTCTGCGTATGCTGCACACCTGGATTGCGGGATAGATGCCATATAAATCTGCAGCGAGAGAAAGTGGTCCGAGAACGCCGATATCGAGCGCGTCTAAATCGGGATGAGGAGAAGTCCTAAGAAACCGAAAGAGGATCTCGAGTGTCGTCGAGTGTTCATTAAGTTGCACGTGTCGGTTATGAAGTTGACTGGGTAGCAAATTTTTCGTCCAAGCCTTAATAGCTCCCTCATGTAGACGGAAGGAAACTTGATCACTAGAAACAAACGTAATGTAGGTAGTATCAGTCATTCCGGGGACTGCATTGGCTTCCAAAGTTTGGAGGGTTTCCTTATACATGGCCGTCAACAGACAGAGCATCTTTTTGATGTAGCAAATCATCTACCTTGGGTGATGCGGTCCCGCCGCCGGGAAAGGCTATATCAGCGAAGCTTGGAATTCGGGATAGTTCGGCACGAAGCTTATCGCGCCAAGACTCGAGCTTTTCACGAGTGTCTCGGGGACAACAAGTAGGGATTTTGAACACAACACTGAGGTCTCGAAGTAGATTCAAGTCGACACTCAGCTTTGCAATGATGTCCCAAACATATTCATGAGGAATTTTGTTACATGTCAAGCACGAGGATCGAGAAATGAATTTTGACGCGGGAGCACTAGAGATAGCAAACTTCACGATACTGTTCCAGAGGGAATGGTATCGCACCTGTTCTTCCGTCAACTAAAGTCGAAAGCAGTTGGGAACGTGACATACCCATGGGATCACGAAACGATCAGGAAGAGTCGGAAGGAAATTTTCTAGGGGACGATCTAGAAAGAGAGGCCCTGCGCGAGCAATGAGTTTATGTACGCCATGCTTCAGAGCATGCAAAAAGATTGCTTCAGCATGTTTCTCAAGATGCTCCCTGCAATCGATTTCAATAAAGATGGCTGGATATTATCACGTTAAGCGCAACTCACATCATGTAGATATTACACAAGTTCATCGCAGGAAAGACTCGATACTTTTCCGCAGCTTCCGCCAACATAGCTATTGTTTCGAAGTCAATTGAGCCAAGCTCAGGCTGAGGCTGAGGATAGATGAACTGAAAGAGTAATTCCAAGGTAGACGACGACTCTGGTAATGAGACGACCTCATTGAATGTGCTATTTTCAGGTGGTGCAAAGCACTCCGTGCAGTTGGCCAAGTTCGTCTTACGTATGCGGAACAGAATTTTATCAGACGACTGGAATACTACCTCTGCTTCGGAAGAATTGACTAGAAGTAAACTCAGTGCTAGACATGAATCCGAAAATTGTCCGACACTTACACCTTCCAGAATGAGGCAACTCAGTGTTGCCTGATGGATTTTCTGTCATTATTGCTGACATCGATGGATTGACGAGAAAGAAAGCGCCTCAGCAGAAATAAAGCTACAGATTGTCAGTCAGGAGGCGCCGCCTCATTCGTGCCTCGTGGACTCGGCCTACGTAATTTTGGAGAGCGTCAATTTGAACCTCAAGCTTTGGTGTACAAGCGTTTAAATCACGAGGTAGACAGTTTCAGCAACGATGCTCCACTGTAGACTTCGTTTTCCGCATTGAGAGGTAAGGTTGAGTTTTTTTGAATTGATTTTCACTTTCCAGCATCATAGATTAAGAAAAGGCTTAGAGAGGACTTTCAAGAATGCATTGAAGAAACGAAACGGGCTTTTTTTGCAGGATTGCCGTTGGTCCGTCTGTGATACGATGAAACCCTAACCACAATCAATAGAATATCCCCCAGCCTCCTAAACTCTCCTTCCGGCCCATCACGTCGTCGCGCAACCAGCATCCTCATGCCATAATCCATATGGCTCCTATGTACTCACAACCACATTAGAACTCTGGGTCTGCTTTTGCAGTCGCAAGATTGTATATGATCCGGGGGATTTCGACCAGGATGCGGGAAAGGACCACAATCGGGTGACCAAAATGCCACGGCTGACGATTATGGAGGTTATGTTACTCGAACTCAAAGATAAGCAGGAACACTTGTTAATGAAGCCGCAATATAGCCTTCTCATGCTGAGTATCTTTATTTTTGTGTAGAATACCTATCATTTTGGAACGGCAATATCTGGAAGGCGGCATGTATCTTTCTCAATCTATGAAGTTTTCTTCTTTTCCTGGTGCTTTTGTTCTGTCGGTTGTTGTTCATCAGACTTGGTTAACGGACCAGGTTTTATCTCTCCCTCAAGGGAGGCTGAAGGCGCCAATGCCTTCATATTCTTTCTACGTACTTTGTTCCTCTTCGTGCACCATCTTCTAGGCAGAAACGCATTCTTCCCTTAAGTTATGTCCTTTGATCGCGTGCCACCACTGACACAGCCCTGATCTCCCCGTGACTCAAAACGGATTGAAACTCGGCGCCCGACCCTTGTAGACGAAAGCGCCGAACACAACTCGCACCGAGAAATACCCGCCCGTCAAGAAATCCCAGAACTTAGTTTCGCGCGTTTTACCGGCTGGTGAAACGGGTAAACTTCAGGAAAGTATAAGACCGTGTTTTTACCGGGAGAACCTTATATAAAAGCTGAATGGGACGTTGCGACGCTCATCGTGGATCATCCGGGACTATCACTAGAGCGTCATGTTTTCCTTCAAATTTCTTCTCGCGGTCTGCTCAGCAGCTATGACCGTTATAGCTATGCCAAGGCTAACCAACGGCACTGATCATGAACTTTTCCGTCGCATGGCTATCACTTCTAGCAGCACCGGTTCTTCAGGCGGATATTTCTACTCCCTGTGGATGCAGAGCAATACCGGCGCCACAATGGACGTTGAAACCGGCTCATACAGTCTCACATGGAACACGGCCAGCCAAAATGTTGTTGGTGGCCTTGGCTGGAACCCAGGAAGCTCCCAGTAAGTGAAAACCGCCAGGATAAACCAGCCGGCCGAACCTGACCATGATGAATTTCAGGATTATCAATTACAGCGGTAGCTTCAACTCTCCTGGGAACGGCTACCTCTCCATCTACGGCTGGACTACTAACCCGCTCGTCGAATACTACATTGTCGAGTCCTATGGCAGCTACAACCCTGGCAGCGCTGCTACGCTCCTGGGCACTGTCACCTCCGACGGCGGAACATACGATATCTACCACACCGTGCGCGTCAACCAGCCTTCGATCCAGGGAACCGCCACCTTCGACCAGTTCTGGTCCGTCCGTCAGTCGCACCGTGTCGGCGGGAGTGTCAACGTCGCCAACCACTTCAATGCTTGGCAGTCTCATGGATTGACCTTGGGCACTCACAACTACCAGATTGTCGCTACCGAGGGTTATCAGAGTAGCGGATCTTCCTCTATCTCGGTCTCTTCTGGAGGCTCTGCTACAGGCACAAACCCCACTACTTCAGCAACAACCCCCACCTCTTCTACTGCCAGCAACCCGTCTAATACCGGGACCGCAGGAACTGCCGCGCACTGGGGTCAGTGCGGTGGTATTGGCTGGACTGGTGCCACCTCCTGTGAAGCGCCGTACACTTGCCAGGTCATCAACTGTATGATTTACGCTCAATTCTGGAATTTACTCCGTGCTGATATTGCCATACAGCTTACTACTCTCAATGTTTGTAAAAGTTGGGGTGATCGAATGATGTGAGGTAAGAGGTCAATATTTTCTCGTTGCAGCCACTTTGACATGCTCGCCTAGACCAGACCCTTTTTCACACGTCTAAGATGGTTTGTACGTTGAGAATTCTACAATTCAATTCCATCGACTTAGTAGTCTCGAAAAATCGAAATGAACTATGTTATTTTCCGAGATGTATTCATCTGCATGTGATGGCCGACAGAGTCCCAATTTGAAGTTCCACCGTTTGTGTTATTACCTGGAGTGTGCTCATCCCTTGAGCCCTAAACTCAATCGCACACTATACGTGCCGCCCCTCTCAACGCAATCCATATTGAGGGTTGGTGCCAAGTTCAGGATTGTTTCAAAAAACTGGTGAACAAGGGAACATCATCGATGGCCTTCTCGACTCTTCTCCTCCATTCTCTGACATCCTTGAGCACAGTATCGCAACAATGATACCAGTCACCAAAGGTACTGTCAAGTGTGAGGAGCGATATGGGCCCCCTGCCCAACTTACGCATGATTATTACCGTAGAATTGTCGCCTAACGCGGAGCCGCATCCTTGACATGTGCGCAAAGTTTTTCCGTGGTCACTATAGGATACCTTACGATGATCTGAGAAAGACAAGGCCTTCTGGATGACTTCTTCCCACCGCTGAAGATATTTGAACTGGTGACAGAAGCATGAACAGAATAATGAGCAAACAACTCAAGGATATTGTACTGAATACTTACCCATGCAGCAATCATGCTTGGAGTTGGAAATAATTCGACCATCTTCACAGATGGTTCCCCGATCAAGCGACGCGCACACTGGTTCATAAGGTCGTAATTCTGATTCTTCAAAGCATAATCCATGACAACATCAGGGTGATCGCGAAGGGCTTGTCTTTGATAAACAGACGACTATCAACTAGGTGTATCCATTTCACATCGTTGTAACTCACTCTCTGCGCATACTGCACACCTGGATTGCGGGATAGATGCCATATGAATCTGCAGCGAGAGAAAGCGGTTCGAGAACGCCGATATCGAGCGCGTCTAAATCGGGATGAGGAGAAGTCCTCAGAAACCGAAAGAGGATCTCGAGTGTCGTCGAGTGTTCATTGAGTTGCACGTATCGGTCGTGTTGATTGGGTAGCAAATTTTTCGTCCAAGCCTTAATGGCTCCTTCGCGTAGGTGGAAGGAAACTTGATCACTCGAAACAAACGTGATGTAGGTGGTATCCGAAGTTTGGAGGTATTCCTGATAGCCGTCAGCAAACAGTGCATTTTTTTCTGGAACGGATCATTTACCTGGGTTGATGCGGTCCTGTCGCCGGGAAAGGCTATATCAGCGAAGGTTGGTATTAGGGATAGTTCGGCACGAAGTTGATCGCGCCAAGACTCGATCTTTTTACGAGTCTCGATGTGACAACATTTAGGGATAACGAATGCAGCGTGAAGGTCTTGAAGTAGATTCAAGTCGGCACTCAGCTTCCCAATAATGTCCCAAGTATGGTCTTGAAGAGTTTTATTACATCTCGGGCACTCGTATCGAACCGTGGTCTTTATCGCGGGAGTACTCGAGATAGCAACCTCCAAGCCCTGGGTCCAGAGACTATGGTACCGCACCTGTTCTGCCGTCAACCAAAGCCGAAATCAATTGGGAGCCATGACTGACCCATGACATCACGAAACGATCAGGAAGAAGCGGAAGGAAAATTTCCAAGGGACGACCTAGCAGGAGGTGCCCTGTGTGAGCGACGAGTTTAGGAACGTCATGCTTCAGAGCATGTAAGAAGATTGCTTCAGCATGATCTTTAAGATGTTCTCTGCGATCAAGTTCGGTGAAATGGCTGGATCATGTTCAATGAGCCCGACCCTACTCACATCATGTAGATATTACACAAGTTCATCGCAGGAAAGACTCGATACTTTTCCGCAGCTTCCGCCAACATAGCTAATGTTTCAAAGTCAATTGAGCTAAGCTCAGGCTGAGGCTGAGGATAGATGAACTGAAAGAGTAATTCCAAGGTAGACGACGACTCTGATAAAGGAACAATCTCATCGAATGTGCTGTTTTCAGGTGGTGAAAAGTCCTCCGTGCAGTTATCCAAGTTCATCTTGTGTATGGAAAACAGAATTCCATCAGATGATTGGAATATTATCTCTGCATCTGGAGCGTTGACTAGAAGAAGCAAGTTCGACGATATCAGTGATCCTGGAAGATTGACTGACACTCACATCTTTTAGAACGAGGCAATCCAGTGTTGTGGGATCGAATTTGTGTTGTGCTATTTGACATGGGTGGATGACGAGAAAGAAAGTGCTTCGAAAGATTAAGCGAGTGCTACCTCTTAAATACTGATGCAAGCTTTTCCATGGTAACGGCAGCCTCGTTGGTGCCTCATGGATGGTGGATTCGGTTCTGAGAGCGTCGATTTTAAGGATTGGTGTTCAAGCGACTAATTCACGAGATCCAAGACGGTTTCAACGACAATTCAACGATGCTCCCAGGAAGCGAGTTCTTTGGTCGAATTCCGCAGAAAGTGTTTTGTTTTGTTTTTTTTATGTTTTCTCTTTTATCGCCTGGCAGCGTCGCAGAGGACTTCCAAAATGTATCGAAGCGCAGGGGCCTTTCAAACTCAATTGCACTTCCAGTCGCGGTTGCTCTCTTTGGGCACCTTCGGCTGCCGACATTGCGGATGAAAAATCATGGTGAAACCCTAACCCCAGTTAATAGAAATATCAGCGCGTAGGTCAAGTACATGTGAAACAGAATTTCATCAAACGATTGAAATACTACCTGGAGCATTGACTAAAAGTTCGGTAATAATGTAAAACTGAAAATCGTCGGACAATCGCATTTTCCGGAATGAGGCAATGATTCATTGTTGCGTGATGGATTTTTTGTCATGACAGGTAAAACAAACTCACTAAAATGAATACAGCGGATTATATACCGAATTAACAACCATTTTCACGTTCTGGTGATAAGAAGCGTATGGACCGTGAAAAATAAGAAAGAGGTTTATGAGACAGTGGTGGTTATAGGAAGGGTTGCTCTTAACGCTCGGCATCGCGGGTGATCCGGCAGAATTGAATAGTGACGAAACCCTAACCCCAAATAATTTCGACGGTGTGACGGGCAGTGTTGGCCACTCATCACCGCACCGTCCTCGTCGCTGGCTGCAGCACCCAGCTCCTCAATGGCCACTTCTGGCCTATCACGTCGTCGCGCAGCAGCATCCTCAAGTCACGATCTAGATGGCTCGCCCGTTCCCTCTCGGACGGATTCTGTGAATTCACAACCACATTCGAACGGTGGAACAGTACATCACGCGGGGTCTGCTTTTGTCGGCGGTAGCAAAATTGCATATGACCCACGGGATTTAGATCAGGACGCAGGAGAGGAGGCAAGAATCGGCGGTAAGATGCCGCGGCTGACGATTATGGAGGAGGTTTTGTTACTCGGACTCAAAGATAAGCAGGTACGTTTGTTAATGGAGTTGCCTATTTTCATAATTTCTAGTTTAACCTCCTCAGACTGAGCCTTTTTTTGTGCTGTAGGGATACCTATCATTTTGGAATGACAATATTTCCTATGCGCTACGGGGATGTATTCTTATTGAGCTGGCGCTGCGCCGGCGCATTGCGCTCGTCAAGGATCCAAACCGCAGACGAATTCCTATCGCAGAACGCATTATAGAGGTTATTGATGACCGTCAGACGGGAGAGACGATACTTGATGAGGCACTTAAGATGATGAAGACTCAGGAGCACAGTAAAATGGGCATCAACAGCTGGATAGATTTGCTAAGTGGTGCGTCTCCTTCTCAATTTATGAAGTTTCTTCGTCTCCTTCTCTTGTTTTTCTTGGTTCGTCGGCTTTCGATTGAGCCAAATAAAACGAACCGGATTTTATCTCTCACTCATTTGAAGGCTGAAGGCACGGACGCCTTCATACTCTTTTTTTCTCTTGTGCACCATCTCTTTGAGGAAGCACATTGTTCCTTCCTTCGAGTCGTCGAATGCCGCAGACTGTTAGTTGCTTGATTACGATCGACAGACAGGTGCACCAGGGAAGAGTAACGCTCCTCCCTTTCTGCTTCCTCCCTGAAATGTGTTCTCGTAATCGGTAACACACGTTCGATTCGATCATTGATTGCTGGCATCTGCTTCGACATGACTTGTCTTCCTTGGTCGTTTTCGTTTATCCTTCTTCTTCTTCCTCTATCATTTCATATGCGCCCATATGCTACGGTCTCTTGAGGGGTCGATCAACACTCATAGAATGTGTAACCCAAGGACAGGGAGCGTTGCCATGGTGCCCTCTAAATCTTAGTTGACTTGGTCGTTCTGGCCAGCCTAGACCTGAACCGCTTTATCTTCTTCCTCTTGTCCCAGTTGTCGTAACAAGTGGAAGCAGAGATCCAGGCTGGTTCTTTATCTTCTGATATTCCATTACTTTGATCTCTTTATCCAACTTCGTCTCTCTCGTGACTCATTTATGCCAACCGAATCTCTTTTTAATTTACAGGTGAGACATGGAACGTTATGAAGATCGGCTTCCAGTTAAAGCAAGTACGAGAACGACTCGCGAAGGGCCTCGTCGATAAAGGCGTTCTAAGAACCGAGAAGCGTAATTTCCTCCTATTCGACATGGCAACGCACCCCGTCGCCGATGTACGAACGAAAGAATCTATCATCAGCCGTGCCGTCACCCTACTTACCGCAACAACGGCCAGCGTTCCGCCGAATGCCCTGGACAAAGAAGGAACACAGTGCCGCGTCTTACGGGCCGTGTGTCTCGTGTGCGCCGCATATGCCGCGAGCGTGCTGGACAATGCGTTTGCGCGGCTCGGGTACGAGGAGCGGGAGGCGGCGTTTGGGCGGTGCGATGAGATTCTGGCGGAATTTACAGTGTGGCCGTTTGGTGCCGCTGACGGTTCTGGGGTCGGTAGAGAAGGGGCAGCTGCGGCTGTAACGAGACGGCGGCAGGTGGCCCGGATTGGCAGTGGGAACACCGTGAGTGGACGGGATTCGGTGCTTGGGCTTGTGCAGGAGGTGAAGAAGGAGTCGTTGGGGGAGGAGGATCTCAGCTTTGAGTTGATTGCTGGGGTACTCGAAGTTCTGTCCAAGTTGGACTCCCTGCTTTGAGGGCCCATCTGGATTTTTCCTTTCTTTCCCTCTTGTTTCTCATCTTTTTCCCCTCGACTAACTCCGAGCTCTCCTTTCACTTTTGTGCAGTGTCCTCTATTCCTCGTTTTGTCATTGTTTTCCCTGGCTTTTTTCCAAGTAATATTTTGTCATATATAATTTCAACTGGATCTCCGAGTTTTTTCTGCAAATCAGTTGCCGTGAGGTCTATCTTTTTTGATGTAATGGAACGACCTTCACGATAACGATCTCATCCATCTATTTCTCATAATTTACCTACGTAGCTAGCTTTGCCGGTCTAAAACTTCCATCATATCACCGAAACAAACGGCCCTACCACTCTTACATAGCACTTATTTTTCAGCATTTGCAATGTCTAGATCTTGATTCCAACATAAGGTGTGGGTTTAACGTGGATCGCAGATAGCTCTTGACAAGACCCACTTTGTTACCCACTCAACGGAATCAGCAATTGAATCACGTTACGCCTTCTCTTCGTCCTCCGCTCCCTTGGGGACCCGTTGTTGTTTGCCATCATATACACACTTAAGGGCTCTGAGCTCTTGCCTGCTGCTGATCTCCAGGGGCTCTTTGTGTCGATCTTGGGCTGATATGGTAGACCTCTGCTTCCTCGGAAGCTTGGGTGCGCGTTGCCACTTATCGGTTACAGAGGAGCTACTCGGAATCATCGTACACATGAGTTCAGTGCTACATGTCAACCGGATCACTGACCGTCCGTCACACCAAGAAAAGAGAGGAAAGCCGGCTGGACGCTAAGACCGTCCGTGAGGTCGCCCTTTGGGGCTTGAGAAGCCCGGCCGAAGAAGCAAGAGAAGGTTAATGGCGGTAAGTTTGACTGGTTCAGGGTCGTGCCTCTTAAACCATAGCCTACCAAGTCATCGATGTTCCCTTTCCCCCCGCCATTGACCCCTTGCTAAGGCTTTGACTCTCTGTCCTCATCGGTAATCATCTGCTGAGTGACGATCCCAACATATCTGGTGATGTGATCACGCCTGCCATCGGCGCCCGTGCCTGTGCTGACTCCCTTTCCGTTACCTCTCATGTACAGCATACTCTGGGCCAGACGTAGCAAGTCTTTTGCTGCTACGGGAACCGACGTTCAACGTTTAGTGGGGGAATTTTCCGAGTACGGTCACCCACTATTGATCCGCAGTACAGAGAATCATTCGTTCGTCTCTTTTGATACATAAACACAAGGCTAAGTGCCGTCCTCTACAGCGTGTAGTCCAAAACACTGCTGATACTTCGGCCGAACATATCCGAACGTTTCGTCGTCGTCTTCATTCTCTACGGGATTCTTGTCAGTCATTCTCTCTTCGGGGACCCAAGGAGCTTACTAACGACTACAATTCAAGATTGATTATATCGGGATATCCTGAGCTATCCCTCCGGGAGATCGCCAATCAATACCTAGCTCACGTCCGGGACGCGCGGTACTGTCAACATGAAAGTCAGTGAGAACGACCCATTCGCCATTTTCACTGCGGCCCCGGAACACGAGACTCCGGCAGAGAAGAGTGCTCGAGAACGACGTGAGGCGGAGGAGAAACGCGTCAGTGACCGTATCGACGAGGATATCAAGGCCGAGAAGGCTGCGATGAAGAAACAGAAAGCTGTCGTCAAGGTACTGTTACTTGGACAGTCGGAAAGCGGTGTGTCCAAGTCAATTCGATCTATACCATATAATCTGATTATGAAGTTTTCCTTTGACAGGCAAGTCTACTACTCTTAAAAGTACACTCTTCATCCTTTACGTTTCATGATCTAATATTCGGCACCTAGATTTCCGTATGAAATATGCTCGTGCAGCTTGGAAGGTCGAACGACTCTCGTGGCGCGTCGTTATCCAGCTGAACCTTATTCGTTCCATTATTACCATCGTCGAAGCCCTACAAGCCGAGATGGACGGCGAGCCTATTCCGATGCTTCCTGTTCCCCGCCCGCTCCTCACCTATACAGAAAAATCGCACGCGCCACATCCGCGTGTATCCATAGACTCTACCTTTTTGAATTCTGATATGGACACATGGGCGTCAGAGCCTATACAGCTTACGGACAAGCACGAGCTCCTCAAACTCAGACTCGGACCACTTCGTCGTGTAGAAACCGACCTTAAGCGCCGTCTTGGGGCTGGAACGGAGGAGGTCGTGGGTGGGGGCGGTGGTGTACTCGGCGAGGATCCTGTCGTACGGACGAAGGAGTTTGGGGTCAGAGGGTGGAAGCATGTGTTTGAGGGACCGCTCGCTGCGCTCAGCGGCAACAGTCAGTCCAATAATTCGCGGGAGAAGGCCAACGCTATAGATGATGCGACCGAGGTGATTGCGGAATGCAAGCAGGATATGCGGGCACTCTGGGTGGATCCGACGGTGAAGGCAGTCCTAAAGAGACGACGGATACGATTGGAGGATTCGGCTGGCTTGTACGTCTTCTCTTTGTTCTGAGCGCGTAATATTTTTGACGTATCTTGGAAACCTTTGAGCTTCCTGGACGACCTCGACCGTATAGCGACGAAGCATTACGAACCTACCGATGATGATATTGTACGTGCACGACTCCGAACTCTCGGAATTCAGGAGTACAAGATTGAATTCGAGCAGAACAATTCCCTTATGAGCAGTGCGTTCAGTTTCGCTTTCATTACTGCTGTCAGTGTCTGAATGCCGCACCCGTTAGATGTGGGTCTTACTGGCAATTTTGGTCAGGAATGGAAGCTTTTTGACGTGGGTGGAACACGCACTGCTGTATGTTACTAGCATTCACGTTACCCATGTCAATCTCACTACCGGCTATATAGCGTAATGCCTGGCTTCCTTACTTTGAAGGTGTCAATGCCATTATTTTCCGTGCGTACCTTCCTCTTGATTACTCCTCCTCGTCACGTGTCTTATCTTCATGCAGTTGCACGTATGTCTCGTCCTTATTGTTTTCCCTACCTGTGTGTAACTGAAGAGTCTTCAACAGCCATTTCGTGCTTTGATGAACGCCTCCTTGAAAACCCAGACGTCAATCGCCTCGAAGACTCATTTCTCCTTTGGCGGGCAGTGTGCAGTTCCAAGATCCTCGCGAAGACGACCATGATTTTATTCCTCAACAAGTGTGATATCTTACGGAGGAAACTCAAGAGCGGCGCTCGAGTGAAGGATTTCCTTCCCAGCTATGGTGACCGTCCAAACGATGCGCTCTCTGTTACCAAATGTACGTGTACTCGTCCTGATTTCAGCATCCTTAGTCATTTCAAAGCTGAGAACAACTTTCGCTTGAAGATTTGAAAGATAAATTCAAGGATACGTTACGCCAGCATTCGCCTGAGCCACGTGTGAGTTACTTCTACGCCACCTCTGTCACTGTAAGTATTCGTGTTGCGCTGTACATACACGCTCATCTTCTGCCTCTTTAATGAAAGGATACCAAAGCCACGGCGACAACTCTAAAAACTGTCCGGGACAGTATTTTACGTGAGCACCTCAAGGACGCAGACTTCGTATGAGCATTTCTATACAATGAATGGAACAGCACCACTCACACCACTTTCCCATCTCTTGCTTTTCTTTCCGCTCGATATGTACCCTCGATTTCTTTCCAGATATTATGAATGGTATCGCACCTGGGATTCGTAGCTCTGAAAGTAGTCTAGTTTCTCCGATGCGGCAGTGGTTGTTATACATCCTGAGACTAGACGTGTATTTTGACCTTCTTCGGTTACTTGATTTATTACTAATACAATCTCACGTCTATCTTTCTTTAATGTACAAAGTACTAGTCTAACGGATGGTTTACAAAGTACTGTAATCTAGCGGCTTACGATGTTGAAGTAGTTTTAGTTTGTGTATTCTCAGCCCCGTGATGGCATTTCTGACACTACAAATTGTCGTAAATCGGCCAAATGAACGTCAGCAAGTGCTGAGAAGGCAAAGAGTAGGATAAGATTCATTCCTTTAGTTGTTCATGGCGTCAACGTTTACCTGTTCGGTTGATTAGGATTAGACATACCGGGAAGTGGTGATTATACTCTTTGGTTGGATACTGGAGCATGGCGTCGACCTTTACCTGTTCAGTCGATATCAGACATACCGGGAAGTGGCGATTATACTCTTTGGATACTAGAGCCTGCAGTACTGCTGATGGCCAATGCTCCAAGGTATTAATGTTCTTATCAGGACTTGTCAGGGGAAACTAGTAGCTAAAGGCGGTTAGATCGGTGCGTCCTTAGAATACTCACATTAAACAATGCAAAGAACTACTCCATATACGTATGCCACGGTGGATTACGACATTAATTTGGAAAAAAACTAAAGACAGGTAAAATTCTGTACAAATACATCTTTCCGAGATCGGCTCGCTCCGGAAGAAGCCTAAGTAACTTGAAAAGGATACTGCCCGACTCGGACATAGGAAGAAAAAGCGATTAATCAAATGAAACGCTAAAATGCAAATGGCGTTGGTGTTGGTATCTTCTCAGAAGCAGATACGTTTCCAAGTCCCGCTAGACTGATGAAGCCAGGGACCGCTATCCGCTTTGGCAATAGGTACGAAACTAACGGTGAACCGGAACGCATCTGAGTCGACATGATGAAAACGTGTGGACGCTAGAGGACCTCGGACGGTGCGACTGGCTTATTGTCCGGTTTTGCCGGTCTCCGAATTTTCAGTCGTCTATCGCTGACGTTGGTCATTAAGGTCAGTTGAGAATAACTCGGAGTTGTGGGGGCTTCTAGACCAAGAGGACGAGCCCTCATCATCGTCATTATCCCACTGGACATTATTATAAGGTCGAGGTTGTACTGACAGACAATCCAGAACGCTGGATAGATCAAACGAGCTCTGCTTACTACATTGAATATTAGTCAAAACTCACGAGATTATACTCTTCTTCATGATACACCATTCCTTTATTGGTCGTGCGATATCACTTAGAGTCTCCATCATTTTTCCGACCCATATGGCAAAAGAAGTCCTTGGACCCAACTCAAAATCTTTCGCGAGCTCTCCGAGGAACGAAAATTGGCGGTCTCCCAGATGAGTAACAGCAAACATCCATTCTCGTAAATACACATCGACACATCGAGCCCTTCTCAAGTAGAACAAAGCTCGCACTGGTCAAAAGTGTGTCTTTTTTCGTTAGGATATCATGACCATCTGATGAAGAACGCTAATATCGGAGTATTTTCTGAGTGCGGAAGTTTGGATCCATCGATGGTGAGCACCCGAGAAAATCGACCAGAGGTCTGTAGGAGAATCACGCGATGGATTTACGTCTCCCTGCGAGGAATCGACATGATGGAACGAGACGATGCTGTTTCAGAATCCATATATCTGCGAGGGTAGTACGGCACAACTCCAGACCAACAATTCTATCTTGAGCTTATCATCATCTAGGACATGAGGCATTCAAGGCTTGGCAATATATATATATATGATGATATTCATTCAAGTTAGAATAGACAAACCTGCAAACCAGAATGGTGACTCTTGAGCAACGAGATCTGTGCTTGGTACATTCATAATATAATATCAGAAATAATCTTGATAACCGTAGCTCTAGAGGATCCACACTCACAAGGGTGAAACGATAAGAAGGGTCTCGAGGTGTGTGTGCCCGCGATCCCACACACTCACAGAAGGTCAGAAGACACAAGTACCTGAATCCATGAGTTCCCAATTCCACAGACATGTATTCCGCCGAACTTTTCTGCTGAGAGTAAGATGGCATGTCATATGATGATGCTTAATGAAGTTGTTATGGTAGACGATGAGTATCAACCTTACTACTGACATAGCGAGATCCAGGAAAAATGTACGACCTCAGTACCTGAATGACGTCGTTGAATTCAAATTGTGCGCAGAGTATGAGATACGCTAGGGAGGAAACGACGTTTGGTGTCCAAAGAACGACAAATAATACGCTGAATGACGCGCCGTGCTCCCGTGACTTGGCGAGTGACATCCAATAACACATCCATGGCTCCAATTGTTGGCATAATCACCATCGAAAGACTGTCTTTTTCATTATAGTATCTTGTCTTGTCCCCAATTTGGACGTAATTTGTGAATGTGCGACAATAAGTAAAATGCCCAAGACTTTATCAAGCTCATCACGTGATTGAAGAGTTACTCACGGTCACGGATATCTGCCACGATTTTTGACCGAAGCAAAGAGACAACTTCGCTAAATAGTTATGGCTGTGAAGACAAAAGCAAGGTAAGAGATCTCTTAAATATGTTTTATGACCTTTCGAAACCTGTTCACCTCATATACCAGGACAATCATTGTTCGCATGATCTCGACAGCCCAAACCGGCTTCTTCTACACAACCCAGCGTCTTCGCCAGGGTCCAAAGCTTTCCGCTGTCAAGTACGATCCTAAAGGTAGGTTATGCCTGAATTAAAAGTTTACTGGTACAAAACCGATGCTTTTCATAGTCAAGGCTCGAGTATTGTTTGTGGAGAGTAGGAAAACAAAGAAGTAACAGACGGACCCAAGATTCACGCCTTTCGCCATGTACCGCACACGGTCCCCTCTCGTTTCGTTTTGTTGGATCTTCATGGTGGAATGGACTCATCTAGACGTCTGGCTTGTCCTATGTGCGCTCACATTTTTGAAACACTTGTATGACACTAAGCTCCTGTATCAGAATTACCTTGTATATGTAATGTAATCCAGTCTCTTACCCCTTCGGTCGACCCGAGGAAAGTTTCCTAGAACGATGTAAACTATCCGTGGGAGTTGCGATTGATCTGCTGAGGAACACTACCTTGCCCGCAATTTTCTTGAATGCTCGTGTCGTGGATAGATCTCGAAAAATTAATGAGTTGCTTTGGATGTTGGTGCGGTGCTATCGGGAATGATTGATATGTAATTACCATCAATCTGGCTCTAATAATCATAGGTCGTAAGTTTCATTTGCAGAACAGTTCCTTTTTTTTGGTACTTACCCGTCATTGTTCGTTAGGCCTTCCGATGGAGCTTCTGATTTCGTCTTGATATCGATTCGCAACAACTTGCACTCAAGAGATCTGTTTCGTGTTGCGGTCCAAATCAGAATTGAAGATGAATGACATTTGTAGCCTTTGATTTCAACGTCATCTTTGATAGATATTGAGAAGAAAGCCGCAAGTGAAGAGGTACAACGTTAATCGAGGGTGACCTACGTCACCAGATAACTGGAAATTTGTCCGGATCGAGACTGGTTCGTCCTCATATTTCTATTGCTTGACCCAATCTTGCAATAACCTTCTCATCAACATCTTATACACTATTGTTCTGGATCAAGATGTTTAGGATGGTCTGACCTATAACTTGTGTGGGTGTATGATGTATACGTCAGCAGCTCAATGTTACTAAGTTACTACGATTAATATCTACTTACGCTGTATAGAATTGCAGCTATGAACACACCGGTAGGGCATGCCACGATACCAAATTAAGTAAGGAAAGGAAAGGAAAAGGGTTACCTGCCCTTCACTGTCCTTTGCTGTATTCATCTGTTTCGTGCTGCGGTTCAGATCAGCGTTGGAGATAAATGACACTTTTGGCCTTTGATTTCGACATCATCTTTGATAGATATGGAGAAGAAAGCCCTTAAACATCAGTAGTCGAGGCTGACTTACGTCACCAGAGAACCGAAAAATTGTCTGGATTGAAACTGGTTCGTCCTCACATTTCTGTTACGTATAACATGACCCAATCTTTCGAGAAACTCTCTCATCAATATCTTATACTCAGGTTCCCAAATCAAGATGTTCAGCGTGTTTTACCAATAACTCGCAGGTATACGAAATATACGTCAAGAGCTGAACGTTGCTCGGCCCTTCGATGACCTTTGCTGTATTTCACCGTTTCGCATAACAAAGTATTTTGGAACGCCGATTAGCATGATAAGATATCTGACTGACGTAAAAAATCCATGTCGTAATGTCGTGGCTTTGGTGTTTGAAGGTTGCTGCTGGCCGAATGGACCCCGATATTTTACATGCTTAACACCACGTAAAACTACATAATGTTACGCGTAAATAAGATTACATGGAAGTCAGTCCAGACCATCAACCGTTCCAGTGAGATGCATAATTTACATACAGATAATACCCAACAATGAATATACGTCCCTGGACATCCGGCACAGTCCACAAAGTGTTCTGACCACAATACAATACAAGGTGCAAGAGAGATACAACTTAAGCACCTTCATTGCTCACCCTCAATAGTGGTGACTTGCAATAGGTGCGTCAACTCCAGAAAGCGCTCCTCGCACTTCTTCCTTATCCAGTGCCGGTGAGCTTCCCTGGCATTCAAACACAGTTGAACGCACGTCAGCTGCAGAAGACGCCCTAAGGCTCCCACGAGTTTCGGCCAGCCAATGCTGTCATGCTTAGCTCCATCTAGTCCGAGTTTGTCACTCGGAATCAACCAGAAACTGAAGGTAACTCGCTCCATCGCATCAGGGAGCTGAAATAGTAATGCGATGACCCAATCAAACGAGAGCTGTTGGATACTCAGGTGATTGGAAGCGTGGGTGGGATCCACGAGGTCGGTGAAGTGGATGGACTTCAGATTGATATTCTTCCCCAACGCAAAGGTTTGCGTAACACACTCTATCATCGGTCAAGGTGAGTGTTGATTGACATTGTGTAGGAATAGATTTCGTCACTTACTCAGTTGGGTCTTGGCAGAAATGACGAGAGAACGAAGAGATGCGCCCACAGATACTAAGAAATCTCCAGCAATGCGCTCATCCCTCGTTGCAATGTCCTCGAGAACAATCTCCTCGATGTCTCCATTTATAATCCCTTTCGATATCAGCGCTGTCAATGCTGGGACCACTGACACGCTATTTGTCCCCAAATGAACTTTTCGCAGGTGCTTGAGCATTTTGCCTCCTCGACCAGCTTGTTCTATATCAAAGCTATCTCTCCATGACACATTCTTCAGTTGCAAACTTTCAAGCTTGGAAAATTGCCGCAGAAGAGCTATAAAGCCTGGACAGCTGATGCGGCAAGACTCGAGTCGGAGGAAAATCACCCTAGGAGAGCTGCTGAACCAACGCACATCCGGCATGACAATGCACCAGTATGATAGAGTAAGATGGGTGAGGTTCCGCAAGGAGGCGAGCGCTGCAAGGTCGTGCTGGTGCTGTGGAACGCATTCAGATCGCAGGGAGAGGGAGCGAACCGTACTGTGAAAGTGGGAGATGGGTCGTGCAACGTGAGACAAGAAGTTGTCCAGGGATTTTGGCGGAAGGGAGAGGTCGAGGTTTTTGGAACGGAAGAGATGATATTGGCTCCGCGGCTGCCAGGCTTTGCACACAAGGTTACAGGCCTTCAGAGCGCAAATATCAGTGTCAAGGTAATCGATAATCATGTCGGTGAGCTCAACAGGAAGGATCTCATGAAATTGGGACATGGTGGGGCGTGCTCTGAATGACATCAGATCAACCCTCATTTATAGAATCTTTCATTGCACGGCCAAACGGCACAGCCCTGCGCCAATTACACCTCCGGTGTAGACGAATCCAGCTAGGCTAGACTCGAGATCAGTTAGATGATAATGCTATCCCGTGAACATGGGGCATCAGTCTTCCTCTTTAAACGTATCTGTCTGTGCGGTGAGGGCAGATGCGATGAGGAAAACATGTAAATGTCTGACATATTGTTCAACTCTCAGCTGGACAACGAGAAAGCCGAGGTCGTTTTGATATGTGCGATATCATTTGTTCGAGCTTTTCAGATATCCGCACTTGATGTACATACCTAGATGAAAGTTGAGTATACTCAGGCTATCAAGGACTGATGAGACCCTGGTAGCTAGGATGTTGGCCCCGCCGGGTAACCACAAATTATTGTTTTGAGGATCTGGATTCTGATCTGACGCATTTCAGATGAATAAAACCACCGGAAAGATGGGGATGTGTGCACTGCCTAGTAGTTGTATATTTCGGGTCCGATTTTTGCAAAGCCTGTGCGGGACAACATTCTCGATGAAATCATAACTCCACCAGCAATGCTTGACCGCTCCTCCTCGATTTTGAGCTAGTATGTGTTTCAGAGCCATGCAGCTGCGAGTGAGGGCTTCTTGTCCTGCAAAGTTTCCAGAGGAGAGTTCATGCTATCATGACGCGAGTCATATCAAGGGAATCTATTGATGCACAGCCGACCATGCGAAATGTTTTGATTGAGTTGTGATGGCTCTAGACCCCATAGTTCTTGAAATCGGCTTATCTGCCACACGGATCAATTGTAATCGCCCTGCGTGGTAATCCAGGAGAACGAACAATGGCCGAGTCGTCCGAGAGAACCAATCTAAATGACGTCACTACAGCTGCAAAAGAGCCAGACAATATGTCGTAAGAACAGCAGAAGATGTATTCTTTTCTGTCTTCGAGTGCACAGTGATGAAGATGCCGTACCTGCAATCACAAAGTTGTTTGAAGATATGATCAAGATTCTGATGAAGTTCCTTGCTGCACCAAGGCCTTTCTCCTTCAGTGCTTTATGAAACCGATGCAACCTTGAATGCAACTATCCAGTTTCATCATGGCCTTACGAAACACGAACCTGAACACGTTGAAGATGACTCCCAGATTTCCTCCCATTTCTCGTTAAATTTCCATCGTCTTCCGTTCCGAAGAAGCCCCCTACTGAGCAGGTGGAGAGGTATTGCAACTGCAGGTCCAAGAAACCATTCAAAGGATCAGAAACTGTAGTGAGCTCGAGGTGTGCCATTCAAAGAGAGGCTGTGCGTCATGTTCGAAAAGAAAACGCCGTCCACATCTGGTCTTGATGGATAGTTCCATTTTGATGCTACGGCGACGCAGTTCATTCAAGTGACGACCAGTGACAAAAACACGCGTCCAGCTTGGAAAATGAAATGCTATGTAACACGACTAATGTCCGTTGTTCCCTTAGTATTCTTAACAAAGGGAATCGCGTGCACGCTGAACAAACGTACAAGCCAGGACGTGTACAGTATTATTTCGGAAGGTTCAGGAGAGGAAATATGATGAAATCGAAAAGTTTGATGTGCCCAGACAGCGGAACTGGGAATTGAAAGAGAGAACAGAATCAAATGAGAGAGTTCTGACATCTCACGGACGCTTTGACGAGTCAAAGGCGAATGTCGTTCGAAGTATTGTAATAACATCGAAGACACAAGAGTTCGATTCGCCTTTCCAGCCATACCATGACAACTATTACCGTGACGAGCAGTTGGTAAACTCAATCCTGAGTTGACGGAAGCTCACTGACATAGCCTCTGAGTTTTCTTACTCAGAGTGAGGATAGGCTCAACACGATGAAGATAAACAGCCTTGAGTTGAGAAGTAGCCAAGAGTTTACATGATTTATCGCAAACGAACCCATCGGTACGACGGTTGTGCAACGAAATTGCTTGGACTACCTCAGGCAGCCGGGGTGAGCCACGTCACGTCATTGTTTTAATTCTCATACTATGATCGAGTGACCAAATCAATAGCCATAATGAGTTGACAAAAAAGAGCATAAGGATAAAAACCTCTGGCTCATAGCCCGAGTCTCATTAATCCTCAATTCCCTTCAGCCCAATGTCGATTTACGAAAGCTTCTTCGAACTCTGTCTTTTCGGCCTTCCTGGCCGTGGCGACTTTAACCCCCGAAGAGTATAAGGGTTTCTTAAAGTAAAGAACGAACTTCTGCAGATCACAAAGCGACTCAGAATTGAGGATTGGGACTGTTTGAAGGACATCGATCTATCTGAGTACGAGACAAAAGAAGAGTGTTTAGAGGGAGTTGTAAAGTCGGGTCGCACAGGGAAATCTGCTGAGGAAACTCGCAGCACTTTTCGCACGATTTAACAAGATTGAGGAGGGCTTTAAGACGGCAACAGAACATTTGAAATCTACTATTAAGCCAAACGAATGACGGTTTGCAGAAGACGGTTTAAGGGATGTCTTTTCGCTGAAGAGCAGAATTGTGGTCAACGGTCAACAGGAGAGACAGCTCAGAAGAACGGAAGCAAGAAATAGAAAATAAATGTGATATCCCAAAGTCCCATAGAGATAAAATGCTATGCAAAAACATTCACAAGAGATTTGATGCAAGAATAACGCATGTCATGTTGCAGGATCATGGAGAACAGCTAGCAAGTACCGGTCGTCTACAAAACAAAATATTAATGGGAGGTATAGATGATAGAATATTCACGGACTAGGAGATATCATTAATTCATGCCGCTTTGTTCGTATCCTCATGAATCGAACCTCATCCTGTCGCGTTGACATCTGAGACGAGCAGCTCCGATAAGCATAGTAAACAGGTACGCACCCCATCTATTTCCCCTGCATGGACTTCTTCTAACCCGCCTTGAACACTTTCTACAATTCGCCCAATCACCGTCGCGTACTTTCGTCCTGGCTCGCCCTCGAAGATGACTCCAGAATGTCGAATAATACTCGACGGGTGTCCCCTTGACAGTAGCATGTACCCAAGTACTGAACGGTGAGATGAGAGCATCGCAAGCTGTGCTTCAAGTTCTGGTGGCATCGCGGATGATGATGGAGTAGTTGAGACAGTCTGGCCATCAGGGTGAGCAACAAAGGATGTTCGCGCTGGTGCTGCCGAGCTCGTAGACTGTCATTAGATGGATGAGGCTACAAGGAAAGCTGTGAAGCATCGTATGGACAACGAACCATGGTGTCAAGATAAACGCAGGGGTTCAGGAGCAGGTGTTTGACGATGTTGTTCAGAATCAGCTGGCTTAGATCTGGGCTCACGTGTTTAACGACGCGTCGTAATACATTTTCTTCAAGCGAACGCGTTAGATGACAAAAATAAACTGAGACTACAGGTTTAGATTCTCAGATACTGTAAACTAAGTGTTCTCGCAGTTATATCTACTCTGTCAACACAAATGTTTCCCGCATTCCAGCGTTCATCTCGACACATGCATGCTACACTTTGTTACTCAGGGCATATAGTAAAATAAAGTAGACTCTCTAATATATAAATGGTATATTATTCCAGATCTGGTAAGAAGTTATTGTAATAGATCAAGCGCTCTTAGTTCGTGAAGAAAATATGACATTAAATAATTTAATATGACTAGAATAGAGAGCATGAGAGGCCTCGATGACAACTAAAATTATTGGATGCTCACCTTGTGATTCCGCGAGTAAATTGTAAAGTAGGAGGGGGTTCTCCAGTTGGCAGGCAGATGCTAAACTTCGAAAGGATTCCAGCCATTGTCAAAAGCATTGTTATCTCAGCGAAAGTCAAACCTGAACAGAAGGCTCAGATTGATGGCAAAAGAATGGTAAAAGAAACGCACCTGGACATCTGCGATTCCCGAAGCCGAAAACATAGATTCTGGGATCTGGCTGTCGCGACTTGTTTGATGACGTTGGCCAAGGAGATGTAAATCGTTCTGGGTCAAAAGTATAAGGGTCGGGATACAAGTCTGGATTGTGTAGGATTGCCCTTCGAATATGAGCTCTACTGAAAAGTACACGATAGAAAACACTCACCAGACGTTGGCTATGATGGTGGCTCCTTTCGGGATGCGGTATCCCCTGTACTCGTCGTCCTGGGTAACTCTATGATGAAGTGCTGCTCATCAATCGAAATCAGGTCTCTGGCATTTTTTAATCCTTAGAGCGTACCTAGATTGCCTACTGGAGCATACCGAAGCACTTCCTTCATGACTGCAGAAAGGTACTTAGGCTTGCTGAGGTCTGAGGGCTGAAGGACGTGACCCTTTCCGGCTATCGCGTCCAACTCGGCTTGAGCTTTAGTTTGGACAGATGGGTATAACGCCATGAGCATGATGAACGACAAGACAGCAGAGACCGTCTATCCGATCAAGCAATTAATGCACATTTCGAACTCTGTTTTGACAACATACAGTATCACTGGCACCAGCGTACAGGGCGCCGGCACACCATTTGACGATATCTTCCTGTTCAGCATCTACCATGTCTTCGCCGTTGGGACGAAGATGTCGCGAGGTAAACGACTCGATAAATTCACCAGTTGCCTATCAGGGATGTCAATGCGTGATGTGAAAGAAGCCAAACATGCTATATCGTACCATCTGCTTTTTGACCCAATCATGTGGAACTTCGGACAGTGCGTTCAATTTTTCTCTCCATGCCTCTCCCTGACGCTTCCAGCCTGCTCCGGGGAAGATTGATGGGATATATCGCACTGAGCGGCGTGACATGAGGGTTGAGACAAGGAAAACTCAGGAAAGGGCTCACTGATGGGGAAATAGTCAACAAGCCATCTACCAGGGGCCATTGCCAGGCCAGATATTTTCGATGCTTCCTCAGCAACCTTGATAAACAGGTCGTCTTCGGTAACAGTATAACCGAAGGCCATTTTCATGATAACTGCAGTGACATTTCTTCGAGGGACAGTTAATCAAAAAAACTGAGAGGAAAACAGAAATATACCTTCTAACGTGATTTTCAAATTCTCTGGGATTGGCGGCAAACCCATCGAGGAGAATTTCTAACTCGGATTGTAACAGGGGCCAATATTCTTGTGTGGCACGGGCACTCAATCCCGTCCGTAAGAGCTTTCGATATTGCATATGGCGATTGTCAAGGGAGGATATGTTGAAAACCGCCTGTCCACGACCACATATATCGTGGTACATAGGAAATTTCGGACGATCAGAATATATATTTCTGCGCTTTTCCAGAAGATCGTGTACGGCATCTGCATCGTTGAAAACAACAGTACGACGATTGTACACCCGAAAGGAGATGACGGGGCCTATGTTACCAGTTTGCGGTCAGCGTGAACGCTCGCGGACAATGGAAAGAGCTACTTTTGAAATCATGAGCCCAGGAGTCATAGAGCTTCCACGGCTCCGTAGTACTAGTACAAAGTAAATCCTTGACTCCAGAGAAATTATAGTTGTGAGGTCCGGGTGGCAGCGGTGGGTCTGAAATCCGGAAAAAGCGATATAATAAACCCAGAGAGACAATTAGACCACCGATAAAATAGAGATAAATGGTCAACATGGCTGGAGAGTGTTGATAACTTCCATCTCCCCAATATATACTCGACGCTGTGCACTCGCGGTGAATATGGAGCGATATGACTCATTCCTTGATTACGGAGACCCACATTGAGTCCGGCAGGCCTAAGGATGTTTTGATATCAAACCAACAAACTCACGTACGAGTCAGGGAAAGCAATATGAAGCACGAAAACCATTTCGATAAAGCCGATTCCCTTGTTCTCGGAGAAGGAAGATAAGCAGGAGTTCTTACAGTTTACGAGAGAAAAGTTATATTTGAGGTGAGAAGTTTTCACTGACCCTTCTACTCCAGGGTCAAAGCCTATAGAGTTAGTCAAATTCGTTGGCGTGAGGGTCGATAAGGGTGGCGCGGCATCTCTGCACGGCGCGTCTACGAACACGGTTGGCGCGATTTTCCGTGATGTTTGAATACCGAAGTCCGGCGCTTTGTGCGTCGTTATTGCTGTGTAGTTCCATCATCTGAACATGAAACGTCTCAGATCATCGTCAATGAAAAGGGGTGCAGTGGACAAGATGAGTAAAGGGCCATGCTCAAGGTTGGGCACGGGCAGGTGGAAGTTGGATGGAGACATATCTAAGTTATTGAGCCTCCGCCGCAATCTGCCGGAGGACAAGAGAGATGGTTGGCGTTCTGAAGTATCAGAATTATAGTGCGACCACGGAAACGAGCGGGTCTAGTCCTGTAGAGGCGCGTCTACCAACCATGGTCGGTGCGATTTTCCGTGATGTTTGAATGCCGGACGCTTTCCTTCGTGGTACCGACGAATCCGGCGCTTTGTGAGGAGTCATTGCTGTGTAGTGCCATCATCTGAATATGAAACGGCTCAGTTACATCATCACAGAAAGAAAGAAAAGGGATCCAGCTAGTTAAGGTTGAGTAAAGGGCCATGTTCAAGGTTGGACACGGTAGGTGATGGAGGCGTATTTACTAAATATTGATTTGCCATCTGCCGGAGGACGACATCATGAGGAGAGCAAGAGGAGAGAGATGGGCCATGTTTGGCATTCTGCAGTATCAGAATGAAGGACAGTGCGATCACGGAAACGAGCGGGTGTTGGTGTGCCCTCAGCTCATCGGAGACCCAAAAATCTGTGTCTATCTATGTTAACTTGCGACCATTTACAATTGCACGGTCATATAAGTAGTTCTGGATACAAAATAATCAGTAGGTATATTTGTACATAGACTACGAGGTATATAATGTACATGAAACAACCAGGCAATGAAAACACGGCATAGCATTAGAACCATAACCGGAAACACGAAAAGAAATGAACCAGACCTTAAACACCGAGGATCTCTGCGACGTTATCATTTTGCGACCACTGTCATTCATATAGTTCTGAATGCAAAATATATTCAGTATGTATATTTGTAATAGACTACGAGGTGTATTGTACATGAAACAACTAGGCAATATAGGTACATCACAGTATTAAGGCATCATATCCGGAAACACGAGAAGATATGGCTCAGACCTTAAACACTTAGGATCTCTGCGACGTTATCGTGGCGAGGGATCATTCTGATACGAAATGGTACTGGCGACCGGCCGGAAAGTCCATCATACTCCTTAAGGTCGATGGGCTCCCCTGGAATTTCTTCCATTCTGAAAGCCCATAGCATTCTGGAGATAGCTAAGAAGACTTCACGCTCCGCGACCCACATTCCTGGGCAGATACGACGCCTATAATAACAGGGTAGCTATGAGCATGGCGATGGTTAAATTGATTATGAACGAACGCATACCCCGCTCCAAACATCCAGTGATCACGTTCGTATGGGTCTGCAAGATTGGCCGACTCGGACGACAACGTGGAATCATCAAGGTACCGTTCAGGCTACGAGAGAAAAGGGCGATTCGATTATGGGATATCAATGACGAAGGACAACCTTACGTTAAAAGTATGGGGATCAGGATGACGTCGAGGGTCATGATGCATGGAATACTGATCAGGATATATCGGACATCCGCAATGCATAGCTTTGTAATGAGCTTACTGTATTCAATACGATGACAGTGTCCTTCGGAATGAAGTGACCACGGTAAGTGACGTCTGCTGTATTGACGTGTGGTGTCCCCAGCCAGAAGGGGTTGTGGCAACGTTCAACTTCCTGCAAATTGATCAGCGTTTCAAGGCCCAGAAGCACAAATGGACCTACCTTGATAATGGCATGGACATACGGAAGATTTTTCTCATCATCTACTGTGGGTAAGCGATTTCGGCCAACAACCCGATCAAGTTCCGCGTGAGCTTTTGCCTGTATTTTTGGGTAGGCCGGAATGAGCGCCGAGAACCATTGCATGATGGAAGCAGTCTAGTTGCATGATGTCAGAAAGATCAATAGGAAGACAAAACCATTCAGCTGACTGTCTCAACGCCGCCGATCATGAAGGCAGAAGCCAGAATGGCCATGTCGACATCGTCCAGCTCTTCCTCCTCTTTCGTTAGAATCATAGTCTTAGCCAAGCAATCAGGAAAATATTCGCCACAGTTGAGCTTTGCTTCGATCTCCTTGAGAAAGCCGCCATACGTCTCGACCAGATCCGAATGGAGCTTCTTGCCTCTGGTGATCATATAGTTTGGGATACGTTGGAGGAGCGGGACAAAGTCTGTCAAATTAGATACCGGCCCGGTCGTATTCCTACACAGAGTACAATTCGTGCGTCAGATAAGCATTTATAAATCATAACAGGGGGACACGCGAACATAAATTCTCGCGATAGCCTGAGAGCTGTCCATACTAGTGGATCCTCAATGGCAGATGTACGAGTCCCGAAAACGATTGCGAGCATGTTATTGAGCGAACATCGACCTGCATGCGGCTGGGGATTGACTGGTGTTTGTCCAGCCTTCCCATACTTGTACAGTTCCCGTACGAGAATGGTAGCCTCGTAGTCGAGGACATGGGTGTAGTCATCAACCGCACGTGTATTGAGCCAACCGGTTGCGATGCGACGATGCTTCCTCCTTAAATGAATTTCGTTAGTATATTTGACTTCGCAGTCATTTAGAGAGAGACGGTCACCATCGGTCGTTGTAAGGGGTAGCGGTAATACCTCTACCAGCGAAAATGGTTTGAGACTTGAGAAACATCTCTTTCCGGGAGGAAAAGACAGCGCCGTTAGTTACCGTGAGATCTTTCACTATTTGTGGATCCGAGATGACGACGAAAAGCTGATTTCCAAGCCACATCGAGTAGAGCGGACCAAACTTCTTCGCCCAGAAGTCGAGAGTGAGTTCCGGATAGTTTGTAAGAAATGGGAAAGAGCCTGAGCCGAGAGATAAGACCTGCTTCCGACAGATTCAATGGAGCTTACCAACGATAGGCAATCCTAGTGGACCGTCAGGAATGGAGTCACCGGCCGCATTCATAGGTCGTCTGGACCGTAAGGTCTTGGCAACAAGATAGACAAAAGCAGAAGCAACAGAAGCAACGAGCAGAATTCCCTGAGGAAGAGTAGGAAGACGCCATAGTTTCCCGTCCACCGGAGAGAAGGACGTCATGACGCGAGGTAAGAGATGTGATGCGAGCGGGAAAGACATGAAAGGCACCTGGGTATCTCTTGTCGCTCGATACCTTTCATTTTAACTGAGTTGAATCGATGGCTGTGCTGTTTTTCGGGCAAGATTGAGAAATTGTACATGTCGAGATTACGACCGCGTGGCTCGGGAAAATGGATACGAGCACCAGCGGAAGGTGTCTGCTGACATTTTGAGGGACGTTGATCGCGTACGAAGTTACCGAAGAGGAAAACAACAATCGGAAATAAATATGTATGCATGTAGTCATGTAGTCTCGTTGCTTCCTGTTGGAGAAGGGACATGACGCTGAGTTAGGAATTTTGCGTGGCTTTTCACACGACATTTTGCAACCCTGAGGATGGATCGCTGATGAACAATCTCACATATCTCTTACATACCATGATCTATGACATCTAGGAGAACACTAGGATCGAGACGAAAGTCGACAAAAGGCCTACAAGACGCGTTGAAAGAGATTCAAGCGAATGAATTGATCCAAAGCCACAGCATGGCTAACTGTCTGTGGTAATTGATAATCCTCGGGTGATCCCTTCCATGGTATCGGCTTAAAAAAAGCGCGACAGGCGCGTATGGGGGTTCCCAAGTCAATCGCAGGATGCCGGTTGCTTGACGAGCGGCCAGTAAGAAACTTGCGGCAACCGATGACACCGAAAGCATAAAGTACCTATCATCGTTTTCCTGGCGATCCGAGGTTCTCCTGACATGGGAGACCGAAATCCACAGATCATCGTCCAAGATTGAAACCAAAAGCGACAGTCAACATTATGTTAGGCTTTGGACTCGCTTACTCTTTGGGGCTGAGACCACGAAAAGATCAGAACATTCAACACACCCCGCGCTCATCACGATTTTTGTCGAGATCGGATGGAAAAGATGTATGAAGAAATTTGCTTTGAACGAGTCGTCAAATTGATGATCAGACACATGTCGAACTGGTTCGGCGATTCAATTTCTCACGCAGTTGGTCGGCCGTCCCTGGACAGTTGGACAAATTTCGTTGGCTATCCACCATCTCGTGGTTGAAACGCATTGCAGAGGCTTTGTAGGTCGTCAATCGAAGGTAAGCTCAGGGCTAGTTACTTCCATGCTATCTTCCTTCGAAGCTGGTCGTGTAGTTTATCCAAGTTATGATCGTGTCCACTGGCACCAAATACCGTCTAGCGCGATGGCCCCCTTGGCTCTCTCGTTGGCTTGGCTATCGTGCGACGCCCCCACCCAAACGCCCTGACTATATCGTCTGGTTATGGTCGTTCATCGGTGCCTTCTGTGGAATTTCCGTGATTCAGGCAGTTTTTGGACAAGCACAATACTTTATATCCCGAGGAGTACCACCCATTGTGGCCAGTTACGTGAGTTGCTTCAGCATGAGGCTTTTCACTTTGAAAACCTGATGCCTTCTAGGGTGCATCAGCTGTTTTAATTTATGGTTCCATAGATGCACCCCTAGCTCAACCCCGTCCTTTGCTTGGGGGCCATTTCGTTGGGGCACTTCTTGGAGTGTGTATTACCAAACTTTTCCACCTCCTTCCAACGGAAATACGTTTCCAAGAACTTGAATGGCTCGCTGGATCCCTGGCATGTGCGACCTCCGTTGTGGCCATGCAAATTACCGGTACAACCCACCCACCTGCAGGTCCGTTTCGCATTATCTGATGTCTAAAATGCTTTTCATTACATCATTTATATAGGTGCAACGGCATTGCTCGCCGCCGTCAATTCTGATATTCGCGATATCGGCTGGTATTATCTTCCGGTTGTGTTGCTTACTTCGACCCTTGCGCTTGCAGTCGCTTTACTCCTCAATAACATCCAGCGCAGATATCCCGTCTTCTGGTTTTATCCCGCAGTGTCTATCCCTGCTCCTGTGTCCTCGGAACTTGGAGGGCCCGGGACGAAGACTGAACCGAAGACTCCCCTCGGGAGCGACGGTAGCATTGGAACGCCACAACGAGAAATAACGTCACAAGTCTGAAAATCATAATGCAAGTTCGATTTTCAAATTGTAAATCCAATATACTTACTTATGGCTTTCTTAGACCTGTTTTGATGCGATTTTACGCCACTGGGTGTTGCTATCGACACTTCCGATGATACTTCAGGATGCGTTGGTCGCGTGGAATGTTTTCTTGGTATCTTGGGCAGCGCTTATATACCTTTGACTTGTTGTGTAGAATATCCATACGTATGTGTACATTTTCAGTTATAACATGGTAGACTGGACTAGTTCTTGTTCGAGACCGATCGACCCATAAAGTCTTGTTGACTTGAAAACGAATCCTGTCTCGAACAAGCGATTAGTTCGGCAGTACGGTTATAGCGAGCAAACATCTGATGGAGAAATGAAGATTTTCCTGGTTTCTCCTGTTCAGAATTCTGCCCTGTTCCGCGAAAAGAGGATACAATTCAGATCGCTTCCATGTTGCTCCCATAATAATATGTCAGTCTATGAATACAAGCGCCAACATTTTCCACCTGGGATCTGGGATTCAATGCTCGAGAAATTTTCTGACTTGCAGATGTGTCCGCGGTCAAACCCACAACTGGTTACTAACTTGGCATATCGAGATGAAATTCTTTTTGAGTTTTCGATGATCTGAGTCCAATGTCAACGCGGATGTCGACTTAACCGAATTCTCGACGGACATATAAATGGCATGTCACATGTGAAGTTGGAGATGTCCAGGTCCTAGCAACTTCGAGCCCGTCTAAAATGTCATGGTCTCTGCCAAGGATTGTCATATGTTATAAGTAGACACCAATGGCATAATTTACGTCTTTTGACAGAATTACCCGTAGGAGCAAACGCAGATACGTTTCAGAGCATTCTATTTCCACTTAACAGTTTAAAATTGGTCTGATGACTTGGCATTGGTCTCACCATCTTCTGCGCGCTTGCCTCTAGTTACAACCTGACTACGCACCCACGAGGCCATCTCCAAAAAAGACAGATGACCTATAGTAGAAGTCGTTCAATCACGAAGCCATTCCAGACTTGGTGGAAGTGCGTAATGATATGTGCCTACTATAGGTTCGCCACAACCTTCACGCGGGTCCGTACTTGGGAACCGTGATTACCTTCAAAAAATAAACAGGTACAATCAAACTCCCTTTTTTGTCGTTGACTATGTCATCTCAGGAAGCTCCTTGTACTTCAAAACGAATATCAGCATGGATACCACTAGCCGCGGTGATTATATTCATTTACTAGTCTTTGAAGTCTTATCCAATATTTACATAGTTTGCTGGTACTAGTATTGCTTTAGCCATACCTCTGGTCGTTCTTGCGAGACAAAGGAACTCAGTGCTGAGAAAGGCACTATCAGAGTCTAATGCTGCTCCTCCCAGGCGTAATGCAAATTTTGGGCGCGTGAGTCGTCCATCTACCCCGAGTTTCGGATCCTCCGCGGTCAACGCATCATCTGTACGCTTTGCTACGCCGGGCACGGGTGAACTGCTCTCTGCCATATCTAAAGTAGATTCCAGCACAGCTGTTTGGGCAGGAAAAGCATTTGCCATCGCCACGGGTATTGTGACCGTTGGAGGGGTCGCACTCATATTTGCAGTCCAGTCCTTGATGGGCGTCAAAGATGTGTGCATTTCCACTTCGTCATGTCAGCTGGACGTCTTTTACTGATATTTTGTAGACAAAAGAATTCGCGGATCGCATGCGAATTCTAGTTTGGCGTAATTTACCGAGTTTAACTTCGCAGATACACAGACCACCCGATGAGAACGATCAGGGTCTGCCGATTTCTGATTCTTCGGAACCCGATCCAACGTGGAAATGGGAAGAAGCAGAAAGGCGTCTGCAAGCTTCTTATCAAGAAGGCGGTTTCACCGCGTGGATTGAGACGGCTACAAAGGAACTGGAGAATGAAGTGAAGATCGAACGAACCCGGCGGCAAAAAGAGCGCGAGAGTGTAGAGCCGGGTCGGCAACTACGCTGAGAGCTTCAGCACAGGGTGAGCCGTTAAAATCATATTCGTTTTTTAAGTTCAACATGTTCCTGTACTCATTGCAGATTTCGGCCAACCGTTTAATTCTGACATGAGTACTTATGATCGTCGCTGCAGATGCACACACCGGCGTCACATGTTTTGAGACGAATGAGCCACCTTGGCAGGATGACATATCGTTTACAACGGCCCGTACCTTGAGTGGTTTATGTACCATAAGCACTTTACTTTGCCTAAATGATTTTATCAGGGTGTTTCGTGCCTCGCCCGCCTTTCCATCAAGAACTATCTCCACTTGCACACAAATTTATCGACATGTTTGGCAATCACCGCTTCTTTTACTTCCCAGACTGGTCTTAGTCCCACGGGAGATATAGCACATCAAACTTATCTCGCGATCCTTGATACATTACTCCCAACCCGCCATGTGTGCGCTAATCGTTTTACCTCCAGCCACAGTGTGTGTTCTTTTTTTTTTTGACATATGGTCGAGAACCCACGTGAAAACAAAGAGGATTTAATATTTACATTTGAGAAGTCAAGGGATCTCGTACGCTAATCGTTTTGCCTCCAGCCACAGCGTGTATTCTTTTTTTTGACATATGGGAGAGGACCCACGTGAAAACGAATTATATCAATCTCGAGGATTTAATCTCTACATTTGACAAGTCAAGGGAACTCAATTAAAAACACTTTAAAATGTCATGCGAATACTATGGATAATAGGAACATCAAGATAGAAGGACTTGAACACACTAGCCCTCAAGGCATGCCACAATCTCGTAATGAATGATTGAATGGGCCTCGAGATATCGCAGAACAGCCTGAGCCTGTTGATGTTTGAAAGAAGATCCTCATCACACGTTCCCCAGTGTGTAACTTTAAGAACCATGGTCCCCACACGAGTCAAATGGTTTAGTGTATGAACGTGGGCCAGACGAAGTCACCTTTCTCATTCATATTCAAATTCGCGCACTCTCTAATCTCTGAGCTTAGGAAAATGCAAAATCTACCCACAAAGGTGTCCGGCCACAGACCTGTCCAATTCGAGAACATACGCAAAGCGGTAAATTCATGACATGAGATCATAGGGGCGCAATGCGCTGTATCGATTTTGATGGACGAGAGGCCTAATACCCCCACAAAGGCGAAAACTCCCAAACTGTTTATGCCTTCTTCGCCTTGTGGACAGCCTTCCTTACGACATCTCTCCGCTGCTTCTTCGCCAACATGACGGAAAAACGACCAAAGTCGTTAAGCGATCGCCTCTTCTCAATCGCAGCGCGCTTCTGTGCCCATGCAGACTTTTCCCACTTCTCAGCAACAGCCTCCTTCTCGGCGAGTTTGCGGACGGCGCCAGTGCCAGCACCACGGGGAAGACCAGTAAGTTTTAGAGGTGTAAGGGCGAGGTGCTTGTAGGGGTATGCTTGGCGGGGAACGGATGTCGTGGGACCGTCAATGATAGCCTGAAAACGAGGTTCGAAAAAAATAAGTAGTTGTAACCGACAGCAAACGTACCCTGTTGTGGTCTATGATCTCCGCAATAACGGCAATTTTGCCAGCGGACGGGCCGGCCTTGAGGAGGACGACTGAAGGATAATAAGAAATTGAAAATTTTCTAATGAAATTACTACACGTACCGCGACCGACCTCGACGAAACGCTTGAAGTTGGATTCCTAGTGAAATGGGCAATATCAGCATATAATCCTCCAATGCACTCATGTGTCCGCCAAAAGAAACCCGCAGCAATCCCACACCAGACAAACCAAAGTCCATCTACCAACGTCATCGTAGCAGACTTCTCCCAATCCATCCAAAACAGCTCCCTGGTCCGTTCTTTCTCGCTGCGGGTTTGTTCGTACGGTCTAGCAGAGGTTCATGTAAGGCTGACAGACTTACGGGCATCGTTTTGTGTCTTGAGGGAGTCCAAGGAGGTCTTGATGTCGTCCGTTGTGGATTGTGGCTGTGGCCCTGCCATAGTTTGTCTTTGTTTGAGTCGGGAGTTGCCGGAACTTCTGTCGCCCTCAAATTTCTTGCAGTTATTCTTACCTGAAGGACACCTTCCAGTATTGTGCCAGTACGTGATGATCGACAAGTCTTTCTTTGTCTGGCGCTCCGTGGTCACACTAGTCAACATGTCAAGTGGCGATTGGGATTTATTGGTTTTACCGTTTACGCTCCTCTGGATCCATATCAAAAGTGTCTGACTATGCCATTTTATCATGGTGCTCTGACCTCAATTTAACTTTGCGTGAGTTCTACTTCAGTTAGATTAACTTCCCGTCCTTTTTGAAGGTAAGTATTTAACCTGGCCGTGAGACTCGGACCATATCCTTGGATCTCAACCTTGGTCCATTATTGGTCGGTCGTATGGACTTGAAACTGATGCTGGGATATAAACGAGCCCATTATGCCGTCGACGCAAACGCGAGTACACAAATAGGGTCTACCCAGCCATGGAAACATTCTTTCCCCCAGAGGCAACGAGGTACGGCTGATATCGCCGAATAACGTCAGTTTTTGGCGCATAGGGTACTCTGAAGATGCTTCTCGGCAGGGGCAGATAGACTTATTCTGCTTCTCCTCTCGAGCACCACGGCACACATGCAGGGATCCCTGACTGCGACTTACACGCTGTCCGCAGCGGAACTTATCCGCATTTATTCTAGCACCGACGAAAATGCAATAGTGGAATTTTGTCAGTCCAAAACTGGAGTGAGGTACAATGACGTGTTGACAGGTTATCACAAGGTCTTTGCAGAACAAGCGATGCCGAAAATCTTGCTCAAAATGTGCGGGTATGAACATCGCACGCACCAACAAAAGGCTGGACGACGGTGGCAATGATATTCTTCCACGCGAGGTACCTCAATCCTACCGCAAACGAGGTTTTGCACAATCCTGACAGTGGTCAGAACGCAAGGTATCCAGACCCATATGGTATTCATACTAGTCACATGTCGTTCGACCGTTAATTTATGGTTCATCTCGCGAACGATCCTGTATGAGAGAATTTCCTTCTTCTACAACATATTAGCCGCGGTATCAGCCGGCGGGCGTACGATTTTTATTGATCCTCAGCCCCTATTGCATAGTCCAAACACGTTACCCGATGTCGGCCTCGACCTGCACAAGCAAGTGACAGCGCCATAGAATCATTTACATACACATTTGGCTCGAAAGAACTCGAGGGCCCATGCATTTCGGTTACTTCGACAACACAGGCCTGCTGGACGTGGACATCGCCATCGCTTCCATTCATGGCGACCCCTCAGTAAATGTCGTGCTCTGCTTCATGATAAGCAGCTCAAATGCGAAGGATAATATAAGAACCTTCACCTTGTGGTCTAGAATGTTGCTGCCACAGCACTGACTGCGTACAAGGACGCACCGACTGAGAGGGTGGTGTAACGAGCTGGAACTATTTCGCGTCCAGACTTGTTCGGACGGGTTGACTTTCCCTTTACCCCATTCTGCGGTTCAGTGCTTAAAGGTGCCTCATATTCAAGCACAAATAGGCTGGCTGCTCGCTTCATTTTCACGGAGTGATGTGATGAAAAACGCTTTCTAATATAGAGATCCAATACAATGAAATTATTAAACTTAGATGATATCGGATGGCTCGAAGTCTCCATCTCTCAGGGATTTACTGGTGGGGTCAGGTAGTGGAAAAGTTGCACCTTCTTTGTATGCTTGCAGCACTTCAGGACGGGCGAAGTAGCTCCAACTCGATACTCCTCCACCAGGTCGATCTCTACAAATCGGTGCATCTTTATATGCTGGTAGCTTCGTCTCGATCACATCTCGCAGGACTTGGCTGAGATTTTGCCAACCGCCTTCAACCTTTGCACCGTTCGCAACAGTCAGAAGTATAACATTTGTGGCAGGTGTAGCCATGAATGGCAAAAGGGGAGAAGTCCGCGTCCAGAATACCTGCATTGAGGATATAGATTCTACTGCGCTTTCAAGCTCAGCGGCTGGGAATGAGAACGAGAATGATTCTATTGCGCTATATAGCGCTTGCGGTCCTGCATAAGGGTACATTGGGGATTCTGGGTCGGCGGAAGGGTTAAGGGGATTCGGATATGCTAATGGGATGGAGATCTGGAAAGTATAATTTCCGCCTGGCTGGGAGCGTGCCTCAAAAGCGCTCGTTGCAGCAAAGTTCTGGTATACGGGATTATTGGCAACGTGGACAACTAACGGACTAGTAAATCTCGAGGTTGACATATAACGTCTAGAAGATACCTGGAACAATCTGATCACTCCAGGGGTTATGCCATACATGGAGAACTTCCTCAGTCGATGGATCAAGGTAGAGCTGCATCTCACGCATCATTAGATCATAAGTGCCGTTCTCCAGCTTTTTCGCGCGAGTGACGCTCATGCCTTTGACCTTGAAAAGAATTTTGGGTCGTTCTCCAGATATATAAGATCTAAGGAAGATGCAAGTCAAAAACTCTGCTCAACATCACGATTGGTCTTTGAAAATCTACACACAGAACCTGGCCGTGCCATTCGATGACAGTGCTCTTGCTTTCGTCTGTGCTGGCTCTGATACGGACAAGATCTGTCACGTCCAGAGTACGCATCTGAGGAATCTCATGATCATGACTGCCTGTGTTGCACATAATAATAAGTCCAAAACCAGAGAGAAGACGTGCGACAATGTGGGTGGAGATTCGAGAGCCTCGATGTGATGAGAGATATCGGCATTAAAAATTGAACCGATGATGTCCCATCCCTAGGCGCCCCATGTGAGACCAAAGGCGATATTTTTGTTGATCGAATCAGATAAATGTGCGATCGATGAATCTCGTCCATCTCATGTGAGTTTCAACACTCGTGATGAGTACACTGGCATCGTGACGGTAGGCAGTCCGAATCAATGCTGAAGGGAACGGGTAAGTTGATGGAAGAAGTGTAAGTGTGAAATTTCGCCCTTACATAGTCAAATTTCACGGCTTTTCCTAGAATAGCATCCCTTCATATTCTTGGCAAGAGGGCCCGTAACGGGCTGTACATCATGACCCGACCAACGTACGCCAATATGTGTCCTAGTTTATCCCTTCGCACGGAATGGTGGTACGACTAATGGTGTCTCTTTAGGAGAAGCGGCTTTGTCAATAAACTTGAAAGAGCACGCCGAGATACCCGCATGCAACTGACTGAAAGTTCTCATGCTTGATGGGAGAGTAAATACTCAAGCACGACTTCTCAGGAGTCCCCGTCTTTTTTCCGAATCAAACGATTCCATCTTGCTAGGCCTTCAACATGCTGGTTTACGTCGTACTTTACGCTGCGCTCTTCAGAGCAGTCGACGCGAAATCGTTCGATCCTCTTCAGCACTCTGGTGGTTCCTCGCCTTACTTCAGTGCCCCATCACAGGACGGCATCGCAATGTCGACTCCCACAAACTGCAAAGTTGACCAAGCCGCCTACATTCTCCGCCATGGATCGTGCGTTACAAATCAATGAACATTCATGTGTCATTTTCCTCAGAGGTTTCCCAGTCGTTACCCTGAACCTGGCTCGTTCACCGGCTGGCAGTCCTTGTTCGCTAAATTCCAGAACGCAACCTATACTGCTAAGGGTCCTTTGGCGTTCATTCCGTCTTGGGTTCCGCCAGTTGATGACATTCCCCACGAACCCCTGTTCCTGTCTTCCACTGGTGCAAGAGAGGCGTTCACCTTGGGTGTTGACTTGAGAAAACGCTATGGCTTGACCAGGGGCGGCGAGAACATTACCGTCTGGTAAGTCACTCATTCACTCACTAACTAACTATCATTCGGATCCAACGGATATTCCATTCTGGTCGCTAGGGCTGCATCTCAACAACGCGTCGTCGACACTGCGAGCTTCTTCGTGCGCGGATACCTCTCTCAGGGTAACTACCTGACCACCCCAAACGAGAATCGTGGCAATGTCATCACACTCGCTGATTCTGTCAACTTTACATTCGCGGACTCTCTTACTCCTTCTGCTGCATGCCCCACTTACAACGCCGGAAGCACTGGCGCTACATTGGCATCGAACTTTAGGGATACGTACCAGTCGAAAATTGCTGCTCGCTTGAACCACTTCTTGGAGGGATTGACCCTCAATGCGACTGACATTGGCGTGATGCAAGATCTGTGCGGCTTCCAAGCTGAGATTGACGGAGACACCAGATTCTGTGATGTCTTCGAAGGTATGAGTATCTTGTAATAGTAATAACCCTTGTCGAGATTGATGCGTTAGACTCTGAATGGTTGGACTATGAATATGCTCAGGATCTTAACTACTACTATGGGTACGACTTTGAACTTGTTTTTTGTTGGATATCGATGAACTCGAAACATGAAGTGCTGGACCGGGCAACCCCATCGCCGCCGCAACTGGATTCCCTTGGGTAAAAGCAGTCACCGACCTTCTCAATGTAGGTCCCGGAAACACCGTGAGCGGTGGGACTTTGACTCCCCCACCTTTGATCATGGGCTTCACCGTGATTATCATCACTTTTTTCCTACTCAATCGTCCGCTGACACGGTCTTCAAACAGCACGACAATAATCTTCCCCCTGTCGTCGCCGCCCTTGGATTGTGGAATACTTCCTCAGACAAAAACGTCTACCCCCTCTCCCTTACTAAACCTAACAACAAGCGCAAGTTCCGCAGCTCCTTCCTCGTCTCCTTCCACGGTCACGTCACCCTAGAGCGCCTTGCCTGCACACGTAACGGTCCCAGCGACACCGTCAAGCACATTGCGAACCAACTTCCCGTGACGGGTCCTACGAGTTCCTACGTTCGCATTCGTGTACGTCGATCGACTGCTGCATATTCCCATGTCGCGCTATTGTTGTCAACTCAATTCAATCATTTTGCAGATCAACCATGCACCCGTCGCCATTCCCGGATGCACATCTGGCCCTGGCTCCTCATGCCCCCTTGACGAGTTCACGGCCTACGTGAAACAGCGTGGGATCGCCTCTGGTGATTATGTCAAGACCTGCGGGCTTCAGAATGTTTTCAATGCGACAAGTGTTGCTTCGTTCCTTACCACCGACCCCGACCCCTCCACCGTCCAACTCGTGTCACTCTAACTGGATAAAGATCGTGTGTATATATTGAACATTGATAATTGGCATACGTCGTAGCAACTGTTCACTACTTCATATCTATACTCGTATATTCGTTTCAAGGGTACAATAAAACCTCAGTGTACCCATCAATACGCTCGTCAAACTTGTCATAGGCATTGGCGGCATCATCGAGCGAGAGGTTGTGTGATACGTTTAGCTTTACCCGCAATGATGAGCTGTCGTAAGTAGCGGTTGTAAGTCTGTAATCAAAATGTGAGATTGAGATTGTATAAAGTGTCGTGAGGGCAGCGGTAGTGGGAAAATAGGTGACACGTCCATCGCAGCGGCAGCGTGGTATCTGGACATGTGGCAAGACTCGCAACGTGCGTGAGGCGCGCGGGGAAATCATTAAGAACAATGGGTACCGAAGAAATTGAGTGTTAGCATATTGAGAGCACATCAGGTGATTCACGTGCTCTGGGAGCTCAACTGTCTTCCGTACTCCAGCTTGGACCTCGTAAATTAGTCTTGTAGACCAGACTTTGCGCTCGAGGTCCGAATTGATGCTCTTACAAACGAGCCCACGAGGCACAACGAGGCTGCTGCAAGTGTTACCATGGAACCTGATTCACTGTCCAGTATACAAAAGGCGGCCCTCGCTTGATTCATTGAAGTACTTTCTTTCTCGTCTATCCACCCATGTCAAGTAGAACAACACAAAGTCAATCTGACGAGACTAAATTGTCTAGTTCTGCAAGATGTAAGTGTCCGTCACTTTTCCAGGGTTTGTGACACTGATGTCGTCGAAACTTGCTTCTCTTTCTAGTCAAAGCTCCAGATGCAGAGGTAGTATTCCAATCGTCTGATGGGATTCTGTTTCGCATACACAAGATGAACTTGGATATTTGCACGGAGGACTTTTCACCACCTGAAAACAGCACATTCGATGAGATTGTTCCTCTTCCAGAGTCGTCGTCTACCTTGGAATTACTCTTCCAGTTCATCTACCCTCAGCCTCAGCCTGAGCTTGGCTCATTGTGCTTTGAGGCATTAGCCGAGTTGGCGGAAGCTGCGGAAAAGTATCGAGTCTATCCTGCGATGAACTTGTGTAATATCTCCATGATGTGAGTCGGGTCGTCGTGCTCAACGCAGCGATATCCAGCCATACTCACTAAACTTGATCGCAGGGACCATCTCAATAATCATGCTAGAGCGATCCTTTTACATGGTCTGAAGCATGGCGTGCGTAAACTCGTCGCTCGCGCAGGGCACCTCTTTCTCGATCGTCCTCTGAAGGATTTTCTTGCGATTATTCCTGATCGTTTCGTTGCCCCATGGGTATGTCATGGCTCCCTCCCAATTGCTCAATTTTGGCTTTAGTTGACGCGGAAGAACAGGTGCGATATCATGCCCTCTGGTGGGAGCAGGCCCTGGAGTTCGCTTCCTCCACTGCTCCCGTGTCAAAATCTTTGTCTCAATCCGCGTGCTCTACATGCAAGAAGACTCTTCAAGATAATGTTTCAAAAATCATCGCAAAGCTGACTGTCAACTCAAGTTTATTTCGAGCCCCTTTCTCTCGGTGGAAAGTCCCTAAATGTTGTCCAGATCATGAATCGTTCATGATTTGGCATGAGAACCTTCGTATCAAAACGTATTCAATTCCGAACTTCGCTGATTTTGTTTTTCCTGGAGACACGACCACATCACCCCAGGTAAATGATCCGCTCCAGAAAGATACACTGTCCACTGACGACAGCCATGTATAAGGAAACCCTGCAAGCTTCGGAAGTCAACGCAGGCTCCGGGATGACTGATACCACCTACATCACGTTTATTTCGATTGATCAAGTTTCCTTCTATCTCCATGAAGGAGCCATCAAGGCTTGGACGAGCAATTTGCTACCCATTGCACCCAGTCAACTCCAGAGCCGACACGTGCAAACTGGAACACACTCGTCCGTACTCAGGCTCCTCTTCCAGTTCCTCATGAAATCGCCTCATCCTGATTTGGAAGGTCTCGATTTCCACGTTCTTGGACCACTTTCTCTCGGTGCAGAAGTCTTTGGCGTCTATCCCGCAATTCAGGTGTGCAGTATACGCAGAAAGTGAGTTACAACGATGTACGATGGATACACTAGCTGATAGTTGTCTGTTCCTTAAAGACAAGCCCTGCCAAATGATCTCAGCAAACACACTATCGCTGTCATGGATTATGCTTTGAGGAGCAATAATGACAACCTTGTAAACAAGTGCGCGCCTCTCTTGATCGGAAAACGACCTATGGAAATGGCCATAATATTGGGAACTTCAAGAATGATTGCTGCTTGGGTAAATACGCCAGATTAAATACTTGAGATGTTTACTCAACGATTTTTATTCATGTTTCTGTCACTGCCAGTCCGGATATCGGGGAACATCCTTCAGTTCGCCGTGGATTACTCAAAAGATCTTAAGGTGTCCCGGTCTCAAGTCAACGGAAAAACTGCGTACACATGTGATGGATGTGGCTCTCTGTTACGCAACGAGTCAGCAATGGTCATCATGCGTGATTTGAGCAAAGGGCCCGTATCCCTCCTCCAACTTGACCGTATCTTTAATGAACGGTCTTATTGTTGCGAAACTGAGCTCGAGGATATTAGGACATGGAAGAGAAAAGTGGAGAGGTTAATCAATAATCTTCCCCTGTTCACCAATATCTTGTCTTACTTCTGACATTTATGTATCCTGTACTTGGCAATAACGACATCAATGTGTATTGACATTGCGTTGAATGAGAGAGGCGGCACCTCCTGGGCTGTGAAAAGTTCTAGGAGACTCATTTTGATTCAAGTAGGTACCGGCTGACCACGCGTAGGAAGGAATTCCAAACAGGCTCTCCCTCCGCCTTTGCATGGAAGATGGATCCATCTCAACAGGCTATTGTGCGAAAACCTAACACACAATTTCCAAGTATGGAATTGTTAAAAAAAAAAAAAAAACCAAACGTACACACTTCAACTGCATGGAAAGAGGTCTGATTCTGGCGAATATGTTGAACTTGTCGGAGCGAGATAAGAATGGGATATTTACGAAGAATAAGCAGCTTCCGTTGACAAACCGTGCCTGCTTTATATTTTCGAGTCCGAGTAACAAAACCTCCTCCATAATCGTCAACCGCGGCTTACCGCGCCAATTCTTGCCTCCTCTCTCCTTGTGCATCCTGATCCAAATCCCTTGGTGTCATATGCAATCTTGCGAAACAAAACTCTCTTTGCGGAATCCGATCAAAGAACTTGCTTGGGAGCATCGTTAAAACTGGAACTGTCTCTTGTACCAGCTTGGATCTCGTAAATTAGTCGCTTGTACACCAAACCTTGAGCTCGAGGTCCGAATTGACGCTCTTTGAAACGAGTTCACGATCCACGAGGCACAAAAACGAGGCTGTTGCCAGTGCCAGTGTTACCATGCTTCACTCCAGTATTACTTAAGATGCAGCGTTCGCTTCATTTGTTGAAGCGCTTCAAGTCGATCATCGATCCTACAAACACTCAATTGCGTCGTTCTCAGAGCGAGTTGGCGGAAGCTGCGGAAAAGTATCGGGTCTATCCCGCGATGAGTTCGGGTCTGTGTCGTCGAGCTCCCCTCATCGAACGCGGATCATCGCGGGGAAAACGTCGATGATCACGCTAAAGCGATCCTTTTACCATGCTCTGAAGCACGGGCGTGCGTAAATCTCGTCGCCTGGCGCGGCGCTCTTGCTTCTGGATCGTCCCTGAAAGATCTCCTTTCGACTCTATCCGAGCGGTTTCGTGATCCCGTGGCTAATTGTCATGCCTCTTCCCAATTGCCATACCCTCTGGAAGAAGACCCTGAAATATCCTATCTACAAAGCTCCCGCGGTGCAATACAAGCTGTGCTCTACATGTCAGGAAGACTGAAATCTGATATCTACAAAGCTCCCCGCGTTGCAATACAAGCTGTGCTCTACACGACCTTGATGGGTTCGAGGCCTTGACGCTGCATTCAAGATTCCCAAGTGTTGTCACATGAGGACTTTTCTGAAGAATTATACTTACTCTCGAACCTTGATGATGAATTTGCCTTTCCTCGTGACCCAAACCGCATCATCACAGGGTAAATGATGGATCCGCTCCAGAGAAAAAAAGAAGAGCTTGTCTGCTGACGGATGACCATGGAAGGAGAAAGCCTCCCAGACATCCAAAAGGCGACCTTTAGGCTCTGGAAAAAGACTTCTGTGCCCCAGAAACACCCAAAAATCCATATCAAAACCCGGTAAGTTTACTCGTTGCGTTTATATGACAAGTGGGGCCGACGAGTTGGCGAGGAGCTCTGTACGATAGGACGTTCGTTTTCGAGAGATCGAGTTTCTTTTTTTTTATATATATATATATATCTAGGTGAAGGAGTCGTCAAAGCTTGGACCGAGAAATCTTATTTACAACACGCCGTGCTACTTTCTTAACACCATGCAAACACACTCACTCCAGGTCCTCGAAATCTATTACCCAGTCAACCACGCGCGTTGCTACTTTCTGAACAGATTGCCCCTGACGCCGCTGTCATTGTTCTGCTCGATTGCTTTCTGACTCACGCAAAACATCGTCAGTCAGCCAATCAAGGAGTGTTCGACTCGTTCGTTCGTTTTTTTTTTTTTTTGTTTTTTGTTTTTTTGTTTTTTTTTTGTTTTCCTACTCCCCGAACCCCAAACCCTGAGCTGAACTGAGATGAATGCGAATTACTGATAAGAGAACACCCCCCCCCGCAGCACGGGTGCAAAAAACACAAGGTGCGGAATCTCGTGGACGGATTCTGATCTCGTGTGACGGGACCTCATGTATCTTTGTCGCGTTCACACCTAGAAACGAAACGAAACGACGCGCGCGCGAGGGGTCTGATCCACGAGGCTGGGTGGGGGGGTGTTACCAGTTACCACGCATCCCGCATGCACCCTGTACGCCAGAGTGTTATTTATTTAAACAGAAAATGAAACAGAAAACGGCACTTGGCCCTTGCCCTTGCTTTTTTTTATCTTTGCACGCACACATGTCATCATCATCAACATCATCATCACCAATCCCCCCTCCCACGCACTACCTCTAC
>QGOB01002178.1:0-30459 GCA_003313055.1 Termitomyces sp. MG145 | reverse complement strand
GCCCTAACCGAGCTTGCGAGGTTAGGGCTGGGATTAAGCATTGAGGTGGCTTACAAGGCCCTAACCGAGCTTGCGAGGTTGGGGCTGGGATGCAGTCGGGGTTTGGGGGCGAGCCCCCAACGAGCTACGTACCTGTGCCGAAGGCACAGGACGTAGCTCGTCTACTTTTTATGACTGTAGATTTGTAATATAATCCGAGATTATACCGACAACAAGCACCCCACTCAATGGAAAGGCCTGCCATCAAACATTTGTATAAACATCATCAGCCACTGTGATGATGGGCCACATCCAGGCATCTTACTGTGCTGGCTCATCTATAGGTACTTTTGATTGATCTATCAGATATCGAAAGTCGTAACCACGAATGAAGTCTAATCGAAGCTGTCGACAGGTATGGTAATCGATCGAATTTACTTGAACTGCTCTTTCTCAATGTGCGCTTGACAGTCTGCATCATTGATACATCCATAACTTTGCTTGAACTTGATATCTACAACGATACAGAACTTCCCCCCGGTTACATAGACACGCAGTCTGACATTCGAACAACGGCAGACTTAACCGCTTCTGATGCACCTGAAAGATGGAAACAATTAAAAATTGCTATTAGAAGAAAGCGGTCGCCTGTTTCCGGTCATTAGGAAGAGCAGTGTGGTAAGAAAAGAGGCTCACATGCCCGAGGAAGAAGGATCACGCTGGTATTGACTCGGTACCCTATGTCTTCTACTTCCTATATATGATTTGATGTGTTAGTCATACAGAACGGAGGTTCTAACTTGCACATACGAGCACGACAATGAAGCCATAGTAGAAGAACACAACCAACAATGAGAACAGCACCAAGACCGCCACCGACTGATGCTCCAATCAATGTAGCGGTCGAAAGATGATTGCTATACCCCCATGTTACCGCGGTCGTTTTTTTCGGCAAGACCCAGTCAGGCTTCTCAGGAATGTCGTTATAAGACCAGAAGGGAGCTGCTAGCAGTGTATTAGGATAGGTATGATTGTCCGGAGGTAGTCTCGAGTCCGAAACTATGTAGTTCAAGAGAAAATTGACTTCGGCCAGTTCCAGAATATCAATTTGTAACGTATGTGAAGTTAAAGGGAGATCCTTGCTCGCAAACCAGCAAAAGTTCATCCGTATTTGCAGTTCAGGAAAGAATGTTTGTACCGTCCTAGATCCATCCAAAGTAAATCCGAGCGTCATATATTCCCTGCCAGTCCGATAAGCTTCCAAGATTCCATAGACATAGACGGATCTCCCTGTTATTGGCCGTAAGATTTGATCGAAGCTGTAATATAAGGACTGAAGGCTGACCATGGAAATGATATATGGCCGACAAAGTTTCGTTGGATGGATGCTGATTCCGCTCAGGTGAACGATAATGGACGGAATCATAATGGATTTTGCCTTCAGAAGAAGACAAGGGAACGACGAAAAAGCTGGAAGAAGAATCCCAACTACCAGTGTAAGTAATGGGGCCACGGTCATCTTCAATAAAAAGATCCAACAATGACTCAGGGGCTGCAGATGTGACGACGGTCGCATAGTCAAAAGAGAAATGCGGGGGAAAATTGGTGACGGAAATGGTATGAGGGCCGTCCTGGTCCAGATCAATCGAATACCAAATGACTGCCTCCTGATATTCCGTTGCATTTGAGACAGGGGCATAGAATGTCTGGTTTCCATCAAGAATTATAGGGACGGAGGAAGGAAGGTTGGGCGGATTGAAGGGTGAGACGACAATGTAAAAATTGATCTGACTTCCTGTTTTTCAAAGTGAAAGTGGATTAGAACAAAAAGTGGTAAAGATAATCAAGATAATCATACCAGTGAAATCCATCGTAAAAGATGTCAGGTCTTCGGTATTGTTCGCGCGGCTCACAGATCCTCCTAGGGTTCCTAGCCCTGTTGGAATCGTGACCCAGTCAGGCGCAGTCAAGTGCTCACTGGTATTGTCAATGAGAACGATAGTCATAGATTCCAAGTCAGAAGAGACGCTTTAGACAAAGTGCAATAAATCTGTGTAGTAGAGCGGCGGAGCCTATATGATTCCATCTGTGCGGGACAGCCACACAGTGGAGGCAGCTGTCATGTAACATCAGCTGACTCGACAGGAGTCCGAATCTTTCTACATGGCTTCGAGTTGCATCATAGCTTCTGAACGCCTTGCGCGTAGGCATAAACAATTTATCATGTCAAAGGAAACCAAGAACAACTCAGAACGGGTCCCAGCTGGGAGCTTCAGATGACATTGAACCTTGCAGTCAGTATCATCAGGTGGCGGAGGGCTGAACATAGCGATTAATCCCAGAGGATCAAGAGTCCCTCTTATACAGATCTCATACAGTACACTGGCATCGCAGATATGATCCTTTTCGGTGTGATAGTTACTGATAGTCCCTCCGGTCAAGACATGACATTGTGTAAAGATTCTTAAAGGAAAGATGAAAAATCAAACGGTGGTGGCTAGAACTTACCGCACAAAGTTTGTGAAATCTCTCCAAACCAGCGTCGAGATTTTGACCAGCTACTCACGGCGGTGCTCGGAAATCTTTCGGAATCTGGCCGTGGGCGTCAGGATGTCGACGTTGAAAGTTCACACTCAGCGGAATTGATTGAGCTCCCGAGATCCCGAAATACTACACTTGTTCCTCTCATTCTCCCACCCTCTTTCCTGCAACTGCCTCCTCCTTCCCTCTTCTTTTGCCTCATCTTCACCAAATTTGCCTCGTCCTTCTCAAGCCAATCCTTTTACTTGCCCAATTCGGTCCTGCTGCCCCTCCATCCAACGTCTACATCTGTACTTCCATCTACCTTTCCAACCTTCACTGTTACTTTTCCCTCCTCTTCCCCGCCTCCGACCTAATTTCCCCTTCCTCATCTCCTTTTGTTATCCTTTCGCATGTCAACTAGCCCTGCAATCCGCGGATAAATCTTTTGCTACGGTGGTCACTTCAGTTTTCTGCCTCCGCAATTCCGGTCCCCTCTTCTGCTGAAATCAATCTTTACCTTATCCATTTCCGTCTCATCCTCCCTCTCTTTCCTTGTCTTCCTCTCTCCTATCTCCCCAATGAATGAAGCAAAGTCGAGGCTGGGCGGTCAGCATTTACAAATCAGACTGGTGTGGTATGAAGAGCTTCGACAAAGGATCACAATGCAGTTCCCTCGTACATCACAGATTGGAGGATGGTAGCATAGCTGAAGAGATCACTTGTCAATTCTCAGGCTCATCCATGAAAGAAAAAATTGATTCCATCCATTATATCTCATCTTATCTCTTGCCACACATGGCTGAAGCATTCCATTACCATTGACCTGTGACCTGTCTGACACAATGAAACTGACTAATTTTCTACTTTCTAGCAGTCACAAGCTTTGCAATTTCTGTGAGCTCCTAGGTTCTTCTAACAGCTGCTGACTGAAGTCACACAGTAAGTAGTATGGTCTCATTTCTTGTTCAGTCCGTTGATCTAGGAGATTAGTATTGCATCATGTTTTCGAGGACAGCATGCCAGATCTCATGGCCTCTGCACAAATCACTGCTCCTGACAAGCACATGAAAAACAATGTACAGCTTGTGTTATGTAGTGCAGTGGATTTTTATGATGGTAATGTGAAGCTGAAAGGTTCTTCCAACATAGTGTTATGTCCTAGACGGCTGTACATAGTACCATGCTTCGTCTCACGGTATGTACAGCCCCTGAGAATGATCTTTCTTTTCTTTTTCTTTTTAATATTTGATCACAGGCATGGAATGCTTTGCATTCATGCTGCATGGTATTATTACTGGTATCTAACACTACAAGAGCTTCTAGATGCCAGGGCATTGGGAAATGAGAGCAGGAGGGATAAGGACTCAGCTTGTCTTTTCAGCAGGCAATTGTGTCCATACTGGGGGCACTTGATCAGATAATGATGAAGTTTCCACTTGTGATGCCCTGGAAGTTGGGGTATACAGGAGACACTGCTTGCAAATGTGAAATATGTCATTGGGAAACATTTCACTAAGCACATGGCTTAGTGGAATGTTCCACATGAAGTAAAGCTGACCCATCTGGTCAGTGAATACCCTCCTCAGTCCTATACATGTTAGGGATGGCAAATTTGTGCTTGTGATGTTTTTCATAACCCATTTTTTTTTTTTTTTCCCTCCATTTACACCCATTGGGGCCTGGCCCTATGTCGGGTGGTCTCTGCCTACGTACATGCCTGCGTAATTCTACTCCCCTACTGTATTTCGAACCATGCCTAATGTGATGCGCCCGGGGTTGGGCTGTTGACCATATTATGCCTGATTTGGCTGAGGTACCTGTAGATTATGCATGGTTAGTAGTTTTTGCCGTTCCTGTCGCCTCGTTTGCCCCTTGGAGTCATCCTACGTGCGCTTTTTCTTCTGCCTGGGATGCTTACCTTCAATCTCCATGGCAATGTTTAGGTCTCCGTAAGTTCACTCGAATTGACGCGTCGCGTGGACGTATCTGAACAGTGACTTTGCCATTGTTGGGTCTCCCAGCAGCTTGCTCAAGGCTCCTGGTCCCATTTGCATTGCATCCCTAAGTATGGTTCTTTGTTCCTCAAATGCTCGGCAATCCAATAGGTAGTGCTCGATGGTCTCGGGGGCAGCTCCGCATGCCATGCAGATAGGTGTGTCTGCTTTCTGTATACGGTGCAAGTGGCTGTTCAGTGGGCAGTGTCCTGTGCATAGCTGTACAAGAATTGTGGCCTGCTTGCGCGGTAACTGGGCTAGCATAGTGATGATGGTCTTCGTTCTTGGCCATTCTGGGTCGACCTTTTTCATTCGCTCATGTCTTGGCGAACTCACTATCCTCTCCTCGGCTTTGCTGCGCCACTTCTTCTTGTGGTGGGCCAGTATTGCTGCCTTTGACTTTGGCAGCTGGCCCTGTAGGAATCTCAGCCTATTAAGTTCAGTCTCGTCCCCTAGCGCAGCCTTTTTTGCCTCTTTGTCTGCCCGTTTGCTGCCCCCGATCCCTTTGTGTCCCGGCGTCCATACCATCCCAATGTCCATATCTGCATCAATTCTCCTGATCTTCTGAATCCCTGCCAAAACCTTGTCGATGAGGTAGCATCCCGATCCTGGTCCTGGGGCATCCAGCGCCAATAGTCCCGCTTGGTTATCAGTTCCTACCGAAATCCTCCTTGCCCTACCGTTCTCCCTCAGATCCCTCCTCAACAGCTCCATTCCCATTACCTGTCCCACGCATTCCCCTTTGAATACCGTGTGGTCCCTGTCCAATCCTAGCCTCTTCCTCATCACCTTCACCCTCTGGAAGCCCCTGTAGAGGACCGCCACCGCTCCTATCATTCCTTTGTACCCCGACCCATCCATGTACACCTTCACATCTGCCTCATTCCTCCATTCCCTCTCCACCGCTTCCTCTGCATTACTGTCAATGGTGATTGAGACTGGGCACTTCCAGTTTGGTGGCATGTGCACAACATCCTGTTTCTCAACATCCCTCGGGTCCTCTCCCAATGCCTTGATGATATAGTGTAGCGGCGTGCGGTGTCTGCACACAAACCTGGAAGCATGCCTTGCCGGCTTCAATAATGGATGGGTCTCTGGCAGTGTTGCAATCCTTGCAGCTGCTGTTAATGCAGACCTTACACACCCGTATGTCGATGGGGAGTAGGCCTGCATGTGCATCCAGCATGTCAGTGGGTGTCAATCTCAATGCACCCATGATTTGCAAGGCGCACAGTCTCTGAACTCTCCCCGCCTTTGCCATGTGTCCTCTCAAACCCTTGATAACCCTGCCGTCCATCTCTATGTCTGGTGTGCACCAGATATCTGCTGCATATAACATCATGGGTGCAATGACTGCCTTGTACAATCTCCTCGCAAACTCACCTCTCATCCCTCCATTGACCTTGACCAATCACTTTGTTTGCGTTGCTATAGCTGTCCCCTTCCCCTGGGCATAAGCTGCATGTTCTGTGAACCTCAGCTCTTGATCAACCATCACACCCAAGAACCTGTGTGAGGTTTTGAATCCTATGTTGACTTTGTTGATGGTGATCTTTGGTCTTGCTGCTGGTGCGGTCTTCCTTCACCCCCCTCTCACCTTCACCCTCTTCCTTGAGAATCCCATGCCCACAAACTTGTTTGTCTCGTAAATGGAGTGGTGCGTCCTTGCCCATTGCCCTGCCCTGCCCTCCCTTGACATCATCTCCTCCACCTTCTTTGCAGCCTCCTCCATGTCCTCCCCTTCTGCTGCCACCACCGCATTGTCTGCAAATGATGTTGCCAGCTCCCCATGTGCCTCCCTTGCACCTTCCATCTGTTCTGCATTGTAGAAATTGTAGCATAGGCCTGACGTGTTACACCCCTGGTCAAGGCCACTTGTCACCGGGATTGTTCCTGACACATAGTCGTTGAAAGCTATAACTGTTTGTCTGCCTTGGAGTTTAGCCTCAAACCACCTCACCACCTGGTCCGGTACACTCCATTTTCTCATGTCGTGTGCCAGTACCTCTGGGACTGTGTTGGGAAAGGCTCCCTTCACATCCAAGAAGAGTGCAACCACCTCCTTGTTCTGTCGCCATGCATCTTTGACAAATGTTGTCACCTTGTGTAGGGAGTCTGTTGTGGATCTGCCTGGCCTGCCACCAAATTGGTACTTCGGGAGAATGCCATGCTTTTTTGCAAGGTAGGTCAGCTTGGTCTTCACGCAGGACAAAAGGACCTTTGCTATGGTGTCTAGGAGGGTGATCAGCCTGTAAGCATTTGGGTTCCCATAGTCGTCTTTCCCAGGTTTGCGAAGCACTATTGTCTTGAACATTTTCCATCTTGCCGGGTATGCAGCCAGCCTGAACGTTGCTCTGAAGATTGGGCCAAGGTATGGGACTAGCATATACCTTGTCTTCATGATGACCACATTGGGGATGCTGCTGAGCCTGGGGGCCTTGTGTGGCTTGAGTCCTGCCACTGCCGCATAAATTTCTTTGTCTGTGATTGATGACTATGCGAAGGCTGGTTCTGGGTACTGGAAAGTCGTCTGGTACACCCATTTCAGCCAGCCTGTCATAGAAAAAGGCTCTGTGCAAAAGTTTGGCCTTCTCCACGTTTTCTTCCACCTCCACAGTCCTGCCCCCCACTTTTTCCTTCAGTGTCAGGATCCTGGCCCTTCTGCCATCTGAGGGTGCAGCCGTGACAAAGTTTTTAGCATCCCACACTGTCTTTGCATTTACCTCCTTCAGCCACTCCTCCCAGTGCTTCTGCTTTGCGTCCCTTATGGCTTGGCTCAGGTCATTTCTGGCTCTTCAAAAGCACTCATGTGCCTCGTGGTCCGGGTCCGCATTTCTCTCTGCCGACACCCATCCCAGCCTCCTGGCATTCGCCCTAAGGATTGTCAGTTCCTCGCTCCACCACCTCTTGGTATACGGAGTCTCCCTCCTCTTCTTTGCCCTAGCATCTGCTGTCAGTGTTAGTGCCAACATGACCACCTCCAGCCATGCCTCCATCTCCTCCACCATCCTCACCTTGCTCTTCAAAACCCCCTCTAACTGCGCTCCCAACTCCTCCTCAAACTTCTTCCAGTCCATGTCACGGAAGCTCCATCCTCTCTCCTCCTTCTTCTGTTCAACTCCAACATTGCACACCGTAACCACTGGAAAGTGGTCAGTGTGTGAGGGTTGGTCCTCGCGCTTAACCTTGCACCTGTCGACACTGTTGGCTAGATTGTCAGTCACAAAAACATTGTCTGGGCATGTTAGGTTCTTGGTGTTTTTGGCCTCAAGTGTCGGCTCCTCTGCCCCCAGCACTATGACCATTCTGTGGTGGGTCAGCATGCCAATGAGTCCATCCACCATGTCAAGGTTCCTTCTTGTGAACAGGTGGCTGTTCCTCGGACTGTCCCACATTGGGTGGTGTCTGTTGAAGTTACCCACCCAGATGTCTGCACCGTTCCTCCCCTTTGAGGCCCTACCTTCCTTGTTCCTGAGAAAGTGTTCCAGTGCCAGCAGGCTCTTCGAGTGTTCACAGTCGTTGTATATGTTGAATATCCTCAGTGTTCGCTCTCTTGTCTCAATCCTGACTGCCACAATGTCCGCACTGTCCACATTCAACCTTGTCCAACTGTTGGTGGATACGTTCCTGTTTACTAGTGTGACAGCTCTCATTCTGTGTGCTTCCACCTCCTTGTGGTCCCTTGGGTACACTGGCCACCACTTCTGTGTGGCCCGTGACTTCTTGTTAAAGTCAAAATATGGTTCCTGCAGGCAAATAAAGTCAATATCCTCCGTCATCGTGTTCAGCACTGCATGTTGAGCAATGAGGGACTTGTTGACATTCTGTTGCCAGATTATCACCTCATCCCTTCTCCCTGTTGCCATCTTCTCCTTGTTGCTATTCATTGCAGGGTCACCATGTTCTCTTGCATCGCAGATTGTGTGTCTGTGATTTCTGCCATGAGCTCGTTGATGCGCTGACTTGCCGCCTAGCTGCTGTGCAGGAAACAACCAACAAGACCAGCTAGATAGGGATAGCTAGCAAGTAATAGTGTTACGTGTGTGTGAGAGGAGTCAAGCAAAGTCCCAGAAACTCGGTAAGGAGTTGTGAGGTTGGAGTCGGTAAGGCAAAGGGAGAGAGCAGTAAGAGATAACGGTGAGGCCGCTAGTGTCGCTACCAAATCGCAGCAGGTTGAGAGATCTGCAAAGACCCAGAAGGTCGTTAAAGAATTTAAGAGGAGTTAACAGAAATATACGAGTTGCTAGCCGTAAGTGCTAGCGTTAACAAAGGCGAGACGAGGGCACCCATATGGTGCTTAACAAAGACGAGGCAAGGGCACCCGTATGGCGCTTGACAAAGACAATGAGTGCTAAGTTTAACGATACTGTTAAGCTGAGCGTGGAAACTGAAGGAGACTGGACTGGGTAAACCCAAATCAGTCGTTAAGGAAGTGAGAGTGTGAACGAGATCTTAAGTGTAGTCTGAAACAGGGACTAGACTCTGGTACGATTCGATGATGTTTAGCTACTGACAGGGCAGTATTTATAGGTAAGTAAGTCGATAAAAGGGGAAACCAGTAAGAGATAGTAAGCGTAGTGGTCGCATGTGATAATGCATGTCGGGGGCTGCTATTGAATAGGAAAATTGTAAATAATATGAGAAAATTGTAAGTAGATCGAGAGTGAAAATTGTAAGAGAAAAATGTTAATGAAAATAAGTTTACGATCGTTGGGTCATCAGTAACGTGGTTATGATCAATCAATGGCCGCCAGTCGGGGGCCGTAGAGAGGGCTGGATTGTCCAAGGTCAGCCTGGTCGTTAAGGCAATTGTCGGTAACGGTTGGTGTTGTTAGCGGTTGGTCGGTAGCGGTCATGTGCTGAGGTCACGTGCGTGGTTTGACTTGTCAGTGTTGGGCAGCCAGTGCTGACCGGGTCGTATCATCTCCCCTTGACTGAAAAACTGACTGTCCCCAGTCAAGGGAAAATTGTCAAAGTCCCGTGATTGTTAATCATGGTCCGTGCGGGGGGTCTTGGTCCATGCGCCATACCGTAAAACCATAAGTAATTTCCAGCGACTCTTTGGACTTCATCATCCCAGCCTTACCATGTCAACGCCCACCTTCTTTGACTATTCCACTTTCTTTGCACGTTTTGTGGCGGCCCAAGACTTCTTGGAGAAGGCCCCAAAGGTCCTCACAATGGGGCGTGCACTTCTCCCAATTAATCCGCAGGCGGCTGCTATATCAATGTTATCGACATACCTGCATTGGTTTGAGTTGGCCAGCAGGAGCGGCATCGCATGGCCCAAACAGGAGGCAGTTGGAGAAGAGTGCTGGGCGCTGTATGCCCAGTACCAAGAAGAGGCCTGGATGAGGCCATTTGACAAGGGTTTTGTAAGTTCTTTGTTTTCTAACGGTTTGACTGGTATGCTAATGGCTACGTTAAGGGTGCGGTTCTGGCGGAGGCAATGGAGGTCGAGGATGTGGCAGCGGGGCCCATGACAGTAAGCGCTAACGGTGCCGCTATTGATTTAGTGGCGTTGTTAAGGGTATTCTCTAGTTATTTGAGGAGCTTTCTTTTGATGACCAGTTTTTCTTCCAGCACTCCATCAAGGAGCCGTTAGCATCAGCGGGCAAGAAGACGAGGGAAGACTGTGGGGAGGGGCCAAGTCAGCAAGGTGGGGCTGCCAGTAGTGCCAGAGCGGAGTCGCCGGTGCTACCGCAGCTCCCAACAACTCCAACTTGGGGGCCAGGATTGAGGCCTAGAATGATGACAATTCTGAAGGTGAGTTCCATGTTAATTGGAGTCGGTAAGATTTTAATGGTTGGCGCTTGCAGTGATCGCTAAAGGGCAAGGAGCACGTGAACGAGGACAGTGATGGGGAGGCGTCGGTAAGTTGCCTGTTGGTATGGTTCCGGTTAAACGTTAACGGCTCCCTCAGACTCCTGCAAGAAAAGGTAAGGGCAAGTCAAGGGCTGAGGCGCACGATGAAGAGAGCGAGGAGGTAAGTACTCCTTGCTTTAACAATCTCCTGGTGATGCTAATGGTTACCGTTAGGAGTTTGCACCGCCCACCTCGTTTGACGACCACGAGCTAAAAAGGCTGCTGCATGGGCGCTTGCCCACGACAATGTTGGATATGGGGGCAGGCGCAGGGGAGCGGGTTGGTCGGAAGGAGAGGAAGTTGGCGGCTCCAGCGGCGAGAGCAGCGTTCCAGGAGCGAGTTGGGGTGGTAAGAGTTCCTTTCCCTAGTCTTTAAACAGTCTGACATAACGCTTCTGTCAGTAGTGCAACGGGTGCTGGGCTATCAACGACCCAGAGGGGTGCTGGTACCCCACAGGTACTTTCCCCTGCTACCGATGCAACGAGGGTAGCAAGGGGTGCTCAGCGCATGGCCAATCATCATGGGGTCGCCAGGGGGGGCATAAAGGGAGAAAAGCGGAGGACGCGGCCTTGGTCAAGGCTGCCCAAAAGTACTTGGAGGCGCAATGAGAGGTAGCGGCAAGCGGTGGGACACCTGCCATTAAGAAGACCACTCTTCTCCTGCTGACAAGACAAGAGGGTACGGTAATGGAGGGAAGTGGCAAGGGAGTAATAAGGAGCTGGTCGGTGGTAGAGTCAAGCGGGGACAAGGTACTGGCACCGGCGAGGAGTTCCAAACGGTGCCGGTTGGAGTTGGAGGAAGAGGGGTCGGTTGGGAGAGTCTGCAAGGCAACTCCTCTCAAGGCAGCAGTAACGGAGGTTATCGAGCAGAGTTTGGGAGGGGAGGAAGTAACAGAGGAGATTGAGCCGGTAGCTGGTCCAAGTGACAGCCAGTAAGTGATCACTTTTGTTTTGTCTCGTCCTGCCGTTAACGATTGATTCCACTTAACGACAGGCCAGTAGAAACAGAGACGCCAGAAGTGGAGATGGGGGATGAGACGGGAGAAGCAGAGGCGAAAGACTTGGTAAGTTTTGCTTGGTTTAACGCTAGACTGGTAGTGCTAACAACGTTTGGTAGGTGGAGAGATTCGGGGCTCCTCCCCGACCGACTATCGAGGAGGAGGAGATCGAGTGGCTAGGGGAGGACCTACTGGTCCCATTCCAGTTCGATCCCCGATACGACTTGGAACGGTATCGAGCGAGAGCGGTGGAGGTTGGGCACTTGATGGGGAGGGAGCTGCAGGTGGCGGAAAACGACTTGCAGGTGGCGCGAGCTCGTTTTTGCTTGTCGGCAAGGGTGCGGGGCGTGTTGTCGCGTTACCAGGATGACTGCGACACCTTCATTGCATGGCAGTCCAAGGTGGGCATGATGGAGGAGTACTGGGGGAAGTCGGGGGATGGAGAGCTGCCCTCGGATGACAATCTCCCCTCTGCTGTGCTCTAAAAAAAAAATTCCTTTTTAGTTTTTGTTAAAATTTTTTGTTGCAGACTGACCCCCTTAAGGGGTCTTTTTAAATAAACGATTTCTTGGAGTCTGGATTGACCGATAAGAGATAGCGGCCTGAAAAGGTGAAACAACTAGCAAAAGATCGAAGCAAAAGGGGAATAAACGGTTTGAAAAGATAAACGAGTTAAAAAGATAAACGCTCAGTAGATCATCATGGCGCTTGCGCAACATTGCTTAACGACTGCGTCTTAACGAAAGGCAAATGGGGAACGGTGGTGACAAGTTAGAAAGGATAAAAATAAAGGGCTTAATGGTAGGCATGTATGTCAGAAAGCGTATGTAGAAAGAAAAGTCTGTGATGAAAGGAGTTAGTAAATATGAAAAGGGAAACAAAAACAATAGAAATAAAGGCTTATCAAGAGCCGTTAAGGTTTTTGGGATTTTTAATGGTGAGTGGGGTTGATAGGTGGAAATGGTGTTTTCTAATCTTCTTCAACAGTGTTGTCCAATGAGTTGTTGTGATTAAGGGAGTCTTCGTTGTCGAGTAAGTCGGTTTCTTCTAACATTCTCAAACGGTCGGTATCAATGTCGAAGGTGTCGGTAGGGAGAGGGATGTGTTTGCGGGCAAAATAGGGGACTAGGCGAAAGGCGGCTACTGGTCAGTGGAGTACGGATCCATCTAGTTCGCAGAGAATGTAAGCGCCTCCATGGTTTTGTGATATTACCACTAGCGGTCCTAAGTATTGAGGTCGCATCTTCTTGTTATGAGTGAATTCAATTCATGTATTCCTCATCAATACTAGGTCTCCTTGCTTGAAGTTGTAGTCTTGAATTGTAGTGGCATGTTCTTGTTTGAAACAGAGAGCTGCTAAGGACTGTACCGTGTAAATGGTCAAGATCGGCTTGTCAGCATTGGAGGTCGATAGTGTGTCGAGCGATGAGGTTGGTAGTTGTTAACAAGGAATTGGGAGGTGGCTGGAGGTAGGTCGCTTCTACGATGTCGGCGGGGAATAGGGGATGAGTACCAGTAGCGGCGTAGTAAGGGGAGCAACTCATGCAGTGGCGGACGGTAACACGTTCTGACCAGAAGACAGAGTAAGCGGCTGAGCTCCACTTGGACTGGTCTCCGTTAACGGCTTTGAAGAGGGCTTGTCTAACGTCAAAGTGAGGTCGTTCGGCAATACCGTTAGCGCGTTTGTTGTAGCCAGATATGCAAATGTGGTTGATGTGATACTTCTTGGCAAAGTAAGCGACAGCCTTGATGATGGGAGGGCCGTTATCGGTAACGATTTTGTTAAGGGCGCCCCAGCAGCAGATGATGTCTTTGAAGAGCCACTTAGCGATAGTGTTGGTATTTTTGCAAACAAGCATGTGGAATTTGGGGTAGTGAATTAGCAAACAGCGTCCTTGGATGATATATTTGAACTTGTTCGAAGGTGGCATGAACATGGTGTTGGTATAGATTTTGCTGAAGAGAGCAGCGGGGGTAGCGACGATAGGTGGTCGTTTGGTGGACTTGGCAAATGTGGCACAAGCAGATGTACCAGACAATATCGGCCGCTACCTGTGGCCACCAAAAGCGTTCCAGCAGAGTGGCCCTTGTAGCAAACAGACCGCGATGTCTAAGGTCATTGTGCATGGCATGTAGGATGCGAAGTTGCAAGTTGGTCGGTATGAAGAGCTTGTGCTCACCATTACGATTGCATTGCCAAAGCTTGCTGTTAGCGAGGAAGAAGCTGCTAGCGTAGCGGAGGAAGGTAGCGAGGGCCTTGTAGTTAAGGCCTGGTGGTTGCTTGAAGTCATTAAGCCACTGCTTAACGAGTTGAACTCTTTTGTCGCCAGCAAGGGCCTTGGGGGAGCGAGGGACATTGTTGTAGGAAAGGGGGTCGGTAACGGGTGGAGTCGAGACTTTGGTAAGGGGAATGGTGTTGTTAACGAATGTCGCTAGAGTCGGACAGTAATGGGCGAGTGGGGGTAAATGAGGGATGGTAGAAGCTGAGCAGGCGGGAGTGGTCGGTAACTGAACTTGGTGCATGAATCCATGCATACGATCGACCCAATCTTCGAAGATGTCGTTGTCGGTATCGTCTGGGGGAGGGTTGGTAGGCTGTAACAGTTGCCGCAAAAGTCCGTCGGGTCCGTGGAAGGTTCCTTTAACATGTACAAGCTCGAAGTGGAACATGAGGATGGCCATGATCCAGCAGTTCATGCTAGCGGAGGGCTGAATGTCAGGGTTCTGCAGCATACCTTTGATGTAGTGAGCATCGACTTTGACAATAAGGTTCCTAACGCCTAGGAGGTACATGCGTAGCGCCTGCAAGGCTTGGTACAAACCGTAAAGCTTGAGCTTGGGTTGACTGAAGCGAGCCTCACATTTGTTAAGGGTGATGGAACCGAAACGGTTATAGCGACATTGTTTGCAATTGTCAGTAGTGCACTGGCAAAGGTAGAAACCGACTGCTATGTAGGAAGTGTCGACCGCTAAGATTACAGGATTGTCGGATTCGTAGTTGATAGGAACGAGGGGTTTAGCCTTGTGTAAGGCCTTGACGAGGTCTTTCTGGGCGTTAAGCTGATTGGGTCCAAATTTGAAGGGAACTCCAGTACAGGTGAGCTTTGTTAGATGATGAGCGCGATGGGCAAAGTTCTTAATGAACATCTGGAGGACTCCAACAGTACCTAGGAAGGCGCAGACTTTGGTTAATGACTGGCAAGGGCCCCAGCGGTTCAATAATGCTAAATGGTTTTTGTCAGGGACTTGGCCGTTAGGAGTGCAAACGTGGCCAAGGATCTTGAAGGTTGGCGCACAAAGGACTAGCTTATGGCCAGAGAAAGTACCACCGCAGTACTTCATCCGCTGAAGGACATGATTCAGAAGCTCAAAGAACTCCCAAAGTGCTAAACGAATGTTGGGGTTGTCGGGGTGCTTAGCAGGTGTGCCATTAACGAGTTTCCAGTCCTTTGGGCCTTTAACGCCAATGTCGTCGATGAAACTGAGTGCGTTATGGGGGATCTCGGGCTGGAGGATGTGGGTGATGTCATTGTGGAAGATGGGCACAGTGTTAGTCCATCCCATTGGGAGCGTTACTAAATGGAGGGCACCAAACGGTGTCTGGAAAGTTGTTAAGTTGCGGGAAGCGGGATCAATAACGCGTTTGTCGTAGCCAATGTAGAGGTCGAGGGTAGCACTGCAAATGCGGCCAGCAAAGGATTTGGCAACGTGGTCAGGGAAAGGGGGAACTCCAGAGTGGCAGATCATGACTTGGTTTAACGGCTCAAGGCTGTGGACAAGGCAAAGTTTACCGTTTTTCTTCAGGACACAAAACCAACGGGACTGGTAAGTGGAGTTCAAAGGTTCGTAAACACCTGCTTGGATCTTGCTACATATGATCTCACAGATCTCCTCTTCGAGGCCTGGTGGTATTGGTCGGTTGTGCTGAACCCAAGGGACGTGAGGGATGGTCGGTATGCGAACGGGAGGGAAGAAGTCGGGTCGTAGGCTGCCTCTTTTGGAGTCTCCCCAAGCAAATGCATTTTGTTGCTTAGCGACAAGGTCCACGAGTATGTTAAGCTCATCTTAGGTAAGAAAGCCAGTATCGTGTTCCTTAACAAAAGTCGCTTTGCAGTCTTTGGTAAAGCGAGGAGTCAGTAAGAAAGGAAGGGGATTAGGATCGAGTTTGGGTATGTTTGCTAAGGGGTCGCCAAGGATGTGTTGTTCGATTCAGAAGTCTTTGCTAACATGGCTAGTGATGGGCTTGGTCTTCAATGCGACTGGCTTGTATTTCTTCTTGACTTGGACTCCTTTGCATTTTGGCTTGGCAGCGGCGTAAATGGCTGGGAAGGGGATGTTAACGTAAATGGGGGCTGAGATGGTATCAAGCATTCCAGATGCTTGGCCAAGAATAGAGGGATTGGAGAGACTAGTGGAAACAAAATAAGACTGCGGCGGGATAACGGTCTTGGAAAGGTCGCTAGCGGTTGCATATAAATAGGCAAGAAAGAGATTGTCAGAAACTGTTTTTGGGTTTTCTAATATTTTGGGATCAAGCGGGGTATGCAATTGCACTGTAATGGAGTGCTTTTGGTGGTCGTAGTCGAGGATGACTGCTAAGTCTTCCTCAGAGTTGCTAACTGTGGGGGTGGTGCCGAAAGCAACAGGGTGGTCCAGTGCTATACTTGGGCTGAACCTTCTGTTGCTTGTACTGACCATGGGGAAACATAGGGATAGTGCGACGAAGTCCGGTATTGGAGTCCGTTATTGTTATCGTAGTCTCTGTTTTGCTAAGGGTGTCAACGGTACTCTTGGTTAAGACATCAAAGGGGCGACCGAGCAGAGTATCGTAAGTGGGGGAGCGTAGGATGTGGATCTGAAGGTACAGGGTGATACCTCCAACAGTGCAAGGGACATTACGAGCAAGACCGAGGGACTTGTCCATAGTACCGTTAGTGCTCTGCATGTTTAGAATGATGCTGGGGTTGTAGGAGATACCAAGATAGTTAGCGACCTCTGCAGACATAGAGATGATCTGGGAGCCACTATCCACTATACACTCGATTTCTTTGTGGTTATCGACCAAAAGCATGATGGACCGGATTGCCTGAGATTCCTGAGCGACCGTTAACATAACCAGCTCCTCACCAGGCGGTAGCGACTTGATATATGCTTCCACCAGGTCTATCAAAGTGACTTGGGCTCTAGCGGCATCGGTAAGCAAAGGGTCGGTAGCGGGGGTGTCGTCAAGGGAAAATGAGGGCAGAGCATCGTCAACAATATAGGTAGACTCTTGGAAGGCAGTGACGTTAGGAGGCATGGTTCGTTTAGGCGTAATGGTGTTTCTGAACTAGTTCTGGATGTTGTTAGAGAGGGAGCAGAGTTTGCTGACAGAGATGGTAAGCTTGGTCTGGAGTACCCGGTCAAATACCTGCTTGGACTGTTTGATATCGTAGATGGGGGCCATACTCCGGTAAGCAGCGTCAGGCCGTTTGTCCGGAGCGCCAAAGTTTTGGTTGGTCGGGGGCTGATAGCGAGACGAGATACCGGAGTAAGGGGTGAACTGGGGGATTGACCATGGGAACATGGTTAACGACTGGTGGCTCAGGGGCTTTAGCGGTACCAGTAGCTTCATTAGCGACAGGAGCAGAAGCAGGGACAGATCATTCGTTAGTGGCGGTGGAACTGGTAGTGGCGGAGTCGTTAGCGGCTTTAGGGGGAACCGGTCGATATCCCTTAGTGCAAGGGATCTCGATACCGTCGAAGACTTCCGTTGGGCAGCGTAGAGCGTAAAGTTCCCGTTCTAAGGCAGCGACACGTTCTTCCCTGGATAACATTCCTGGGCTAGTGGGTTCCAGTTGCAAGACTTCGTGGATAAACGTCTGGGACATGCCTTGGAGCTGTTCTGTGTCAGGGTTAGCATTAGCGGAAAGGCGGCCGGTAAGAATCTGGTTGGGATTAAGCCTGTGCCATTCGTCGATGTGTTCCATATAGAGCTGTTTGCCAATGTAATTGGGGATCATAGCACCAGATGGTAAGACAACCTTGCCTTCATGGTTCCGGCGGATCTTGCCTTGACTGATGAAGCTTTCCAGCTTAATGCAATTGCCTCGTACCATTGTGTGACCGGTTTCACCGCAGAAGTGGCAGCTGTTGCTAGGAGGTCGAGAGGTGTGGGACTGAGAGCTGTTACCGGCAGTCAATGCAGCCATCTTTTCCTCCATGCGTGTGAGAGCATTAACAATAGCGGCAGCGGCGATGTCAAGAGGTTCCTTTTTAATGATTGTCGTTGGTACAGGGGCAGCGGTGTTAACGGTGGGAGGCTTAGCGTTAGTGGTCGTCGGCTTTTTCGAAGTTGTAGCAGTGTCGGTACCCTTCAGAACCCATTTGGCAGCTTCAAAGACTTGGTCTACCTCATAGGAGTCCTCTGGGTGATGATTGGGAAGAGTGATTTCTAAACGGCAGACGAGTTTGGACCATACTGAAGTCGGGATGCCTTGCTGGAATAAACAGTGCTCCTCATTTTGGTAGATCTTGCCTTTAGCCAGAAGCCAACGCGCCAGGCGCTGGAAGTCCCTGTAGTAATCTGAGAAGTGTCCAAGAGTAGTGATACCGGCAGAGAAGGTCTAGTTAACAAGGCGCTCGAGATCCTGAAGAGTGTAACGGGCAGATTCCTCAGTGCCAGGATATAAACAAAAGACTGCTATCTTCTACTCAGCATAGGTATGGTTGCTAAACTCTGGCAAGCCGAGCCAGGTCTCCGCGGTATCATATGATACGTACTGAGCGGCGTATTCCTTTTTCTGGTTATTGTTGTTAATGGTGCAGTCTGCTAAGAGATATTCGAGCTTGCGAAAGTACTGGGCAAGCTCTTGTGGGCAACTCTCATCCCATTTAGGTGTGGTAGAGTCGTTGTGGGGTGGCATATGGTGGGAAAGATGGGCGTCACCCATGGTGGTAGGGTTAACAGGTGTCAGTAAGGGCGTAGAGGATTGAACTGGGGAATAGGGGTCTGGGGATAACGGCGGTAGCGGTGCGTCGAGGAAGTTGTTGATGTGATGGCCTGGGAAGTTCTCTAGGAGTTCATTAATGTCAAGAAGTTCCCTAGCGGTAGTGAGTTCCTCTTCAAGGTTACAAGGCGGTGTCATTAAGGGTGTTAACAGCGAAGGAGGGGGAATGTCAAAAAGGATAACGGGGAGTGAAGCTTCGGTAACAAGACGTAAGCGGTTTTTGGCCTGGAGGCGAGTTTCCGGTGGAATTTTGCTATAGAACCCCTCGCGATGGGCTCCAAAATGATGCGCTGACTTGCTGCCTAGCTGCCGTGCAGGAAACAACCAACAAGACCAGCTAGATAGGGATAGCTAGCAAGTAATAGTGTTACGTGTGTGTGAGAGGAGTCAAGCAAAGTCCCAGAAACTCAGTAAGGAGTTGTGAGGTCGGAGTCGGTAAGGCAAAGGGAGAGAGCAGTAAGAGATAACGGTGAGGCCGCTAGTGTTGCTACCGAATCGCAGCGGGTTGAGAGATCTGCAAAGACCCAGAAGGTTGTTAAGGAATTTAAGAGGAGTTAACGGAAATATACGAGTCGCTAGCCATAAGCACTAGTGTTAACAAAGGCGAGACGAGGGCACCCATATGGTGCTTAACAAAGACGAGGCAAGGGTGCCTGTATGGCGCTTGACAAAGACGACGAGTGCTAAGTTTAACGATACCGTTAAGCTGAGCGTGGAAACCGAAGGAGACTGGACTGGGTAAACCCAAATCAGTCGTTAAGGAAGCAAGAGCGTGAACAAGATCTTAAGTGTAGTCTGAAATGGGGACTAGACTCTGGTACAATTTGATGATGTTTAGCTACTGACAGGGCAGTATTTATAGGTAAGTAAGTCAATAAAAGGGGAAACCGGTAAGGGATAGTAAGTGTAGCAGTCACATGTGATAATGCATGTCAGGGGCCGCTATTGAATAGGAAAATTGTAAATAATATGAGAAAATTGTAAGTAGATCGAGAGTGAAAAATTGTAAGAGAAAAATGTAAATGAAAATAAGTTTACAATCGTTGGGTCATCAGTAACGTGGTTATGATCAATCAATGGCCGCCAGTCGGGGGCCGTAGAGAGGGCTGGATTGTCCAAGGTCGGCCTGGTCGTTAAGGCAATTGTCGGTAACGGTCGGTGTTGTTAGCGGTCAGTCGGTAGTAGTCACATGCTGAGGTCACGTGCGTGGTTCGACTTGTTGGTGTCAGGCAGCCAGCGCTGACCAGGTCGTATCATTGTCTGCTCTGTTGTCTAGTGCCCTGGATTCCCATATGAGGTTTGACCCCATATCCATGTCTTGGTTGTTATTGACTTTGTTGCTCCACCTGTAATTCGTTAGTTTGGTCTGCGTCAGTCCCCCCAAGCCCCTCGCAGGTTTCTGCATGGACATTACCACCCCCTCACTGTGTGGTCGTGTAGCCGGCTGTATCCCTCCTCCATCCCCTGGAGCCCCACCAGTGAGCCTCCCTTGGCCTACTCCCCGAGTCACTACGCTACCTGCAATCTCCACATCCTGCCTTAGCTCCTGCTGTGCAGCTTGCCCCTGCTGCAACAAGCCGACTTTCTCCCATGTCCAGGGTTTGCTGGTGGGGTAGTACTTATACCTCAACTCAGGTGTTCTGCTGGCGAGTCTTATTTTTGCATCCGCAAAGGTTGGGCATGACCTCGCCAACAAGGGGTGGTCATGTCTCCACCCCCTCGCCTTGCAATTCACACATGAGTGCATCTTGGGGTCTGCCCTGCAGTCCTTTGTCCTGTGTTTGCCTGTGCAGAGGCCACATGTCTCTTTGTCCTGTGAACATGCGTTAGCTAAATAGCCCTTCCCATACCTCTGGCACTTCAAGCATCTCCTCAGCTCCTGGTCCAGCTTCTTTGCCCTCACCCTCTTTCCTTCAATAACCACACCTCTCTGTATGATACTATTTGCCCCGCCTTTGGTGTCACATGACAGGACGAGGTGGGCCACCCTTTGATTGAGGTTCACTCTGCTATGTGGGGCACGCACACACCTCGCCCCACCAGTTCTCCTTCATGTAGCCTGTTTGTCGCCTCAATCGTGGCCAATCCTTGCTCTGGTGTGTTGCCTAGTGAGATGGGTACAAATTCTGCGAAGACCTAGTATGTCCTATCCTTCACCTTTGCACCCGCTCCATATTTATTGAGGAATAGGGTCCTGACATCAGTTTTGGCTAGCCACGCCACCGCCTGGGCTGATCCTAGCTTGTACAAGATGCCTCCATTCTTTAGTTTCCTTGCTGAGGTGAAGTCAATTTTAGGCACATCCAGGCCTGCGATTGCGATGCCCATGAGATCTTTCGCGATGTTGGCTTTTGCAATGAGCTCCTTCTCTGACAGGTCCCTGATCATGGAGTTGCCATCAGGGAAGTCAACCAAGAGTTGCCTAGTCCTGTTGTTCTGTCGCCTCATGATGTCCTTGTGCTCCACCCGTCTTGCTGCTTCCGCAAAGGTCAGGTTTGTGGCGGCCTGGCTGCTGTTGCACAGTGTCAATTCCCTCCTTGCCGTACTCACCTTCTCCTGTATTTGACCTTCCTCTAGCCCTGCCTGCTCCATTTCCTCCCTGGCATGCTCCACCATTTCCTTCACGGTCTTGACTGAGGCCTTTGCCAAGGTTTCCAACATCTCCTTGTACCCCTCCATTGCTTTCTCCACCGCATCCGTGACTGTCCTTTCTGCTTCCCTCATTGCCATTTCATCCAGGCCAAAAGCTACTGCTCAGATCCCATCTCTCACTTCAGCCGTAATGTTCACCCTCCTTGAGATTTGTAGTAGTGCCGCTTTGAGGGCCTCCACAGTGGTCGGGCTGCTTGGCATGTTGATGTAACCGGCCACGCTGAGCCATTCTTTGGCCTTGCCAGGTGCATTTATTTTCAAGCTGTTTGCCACTTGTCTCGATGCGTGCGTTGCTGGTCTTGCCATGCTTCTGCTGCTTGATGCCGGCATATTTGTTGTCCTCGTATATTAGTGTGCGTGTGTAGGTGTAGTAGTGTACAGAGTTTTTATCTACTTCTATTCCCTCGCCTTCCCTGTTTCTGTGTCCCCTAAGTTGTGTGAACTCGGGTTCCCATGGTCTGCAGGTGGTGGTTGCGGATCAAGAAGCCTCCTTTCATAACCCATATAAAGCTCAAATGCTTCCTTCCAGGATATTGTTATGAGTTTATCAGGTTTACCTTATGTTGGGAAACATTCCATCAAGCTGTGGGGCTTAGTGGAATGTTTCCTCACAGGAGATTTTGTGAACTCATCTAGGTCTTAGAGGGTGGGAATGGGGGGCTCAGGTTTCTCACAAGCAGTACAGAAGTCCTTGCTGATGTTTGTACCAGTTAAGCATGACATATGTTGTTCAATGGACTGTACACAGTATGTCTGATAGACTTTTTGTTGGTTCTTCTCCCAACAGTAATACATCTTAGAATTTGCCCTGTATCTAATCATAACACATTTGATTTAGTGTAGCCATTATCTTGGGATTGTGTGTTAATGAGCACAAATGTTGAACAGTCAATTTCCTGCATGTATGAGTATTTTGGTTCACATCCAAACCATCTTTCATGCAAGGTAAATTCATTGAGGAATTTTGTTGGTGCCTTCACATGCAGGTGAGTTGGTGTTGGATGAAATTTGCCCCAGAGATACTCAGGACATCCAGCATCAATCCTCATTGTTCTAGCCTTTCCCATTAAGGTTTTATACATGCATTCTACCCTCCCATTTTGTGCTGATGTGTAAGGTGCATAGACTTCAGCCACTCCTCCATTTCACCACTTTTCAGCTCCCCATCAAATCCAGACCTGTATTTGCTGACTTTTGGTCCAGTCTCATTTTCATGAGCCCTTTCCCAGTCTTTTAGTGCTGAAATGCTTCTGCTCTTCAGAGGGATTGACTATAGCATACTGGTCTAATTCCACTATTTCTTGCCTGACTTTGACTGTATATTCACAGGCCCCAGGCAATCAGCCCACACTATCTAAAGCTTCTGCATTGCTTTATACCCTCTCTCTTGCACCTTCAGAACTGACATCCTGGTCTGTTTTTCAAGGATGCAACTGTCACATTTTAGCAGTGGACAATGAAGGGGATTTGCTGGAACTTCAAGAACTTCACTACAAAACTCACTACACTCTTCTGCATTAACAAGGTTACCATTACATTCTTGGAAGACTCCATGTTGCATGCATGCATAAAACATTTTGACATAAAATATCATTTTTTTAGGAAAGGAGTACTGATGGGTGAGATTGTAGTGAGGTTCATCAACACAAGAAATAGCATCACTCATTATGGTTAAAATGCCCTCTCAAAGCCACTATTCCTTTGACTACATCAAATGCTTTGTGTAACCCAATGATCACAGACAAGGAGGAAAGAAGGAGTCAGTTCATGGCAAGGAGGAGTGTTGGAACATAACAATGTGACAATATGATGAGGTGCTGCTCACTGTTAGTAGTCACAACTCATTTTCAGTGACCACAGCATCACTGCTTTGTCTTCTCATCTTATATACTCAGACTTACTGACAGAGTATCTCAGTTCCATTTATACACACATTGAGGAATTATACTTATGTTGCACATACTATCTTGGTGTTTGTCATCACTTGTACTGTATGCCTGATTGAATTTTCAACAATGGTGATCCTTCAGAGGAAGGTGCCCAGTTTGTAGCTGAGTGAAAATGGCTGAGTGGTGGTGGTTAAAGTCCTCACCAGATGGAGGTATGATTTTAAGGAAAGCAACTTGTTGCACTTCCTTGTATGTGTGTACCAAGGAGACTTTCTTTCAGCAATTCTGACAAAGCATAATGCACAGATTATATGTATTGCAATAGGTGAGTACACTTTATAATAAGTCTGAAGTTTACAAATCAAAGAATGAATTAGAAATAGAGATACATAAGCACATCTAGAGTTTACAAATCAAAGAATGATTTGAACTCCAGGACAATAGTGGCAATTATATAGCTATTCATTAGTAAGAGGTAACTGGAATCATGTTTCATACTGACTAAATGTTGAGATATGAAAACAGAACATACATGAATAATAACAATGCAATAACAATACAATGAGGTCAGATGGTGTTTTCTTTAACACTCCCACTCAACAATTTACTATCCCAAGTTTATTATGACATTTCTCAGAGGCATTGCAAGGCAAGAATTTTGTTAGGATGTCTGCTATTATGTCTTGAGTTGTAATTTGACATTTCCCTTGTTCTTGCTCAACAAGTGACCAAAGATTTACAATCCCAAGTTTATAATGACATATCTCAAAGGCATTGCAAGGCAAGACTTTTGTTAGGATGTCTGCTATCATGTCTTCAGTTGTAATTTGACATTTTCCTTGTTCAATTTGGTCTCATATAAAATGGTAACAGATGTTGATATGTTTTGTGAAAGAATGCAATGCTGGATTATTTGAAAGGGAAATACTGCCAGTGCTATCCAAATGGATGATGGTGGCCTTGACTTGGGTATATAATTCACATAGCAGAGTTTGTAACTGTAATGCTACATGTGCTATATTGTACTCATTTGATCCATCTATCTTATCTAATCTGCCTAATTATGCCAGGTATAAAATATCCTTTATAAAGTAAATAGTTCTAGCACAATCATGCTTTAGCAAGATATAAATCTATGGAAAGATTGGATGCTCTAAGGAATCTTGATAAGTCTTAGAAAGACCTTTTGTGCACTGAAGAGCAGCTGCCACTTGACAGAGACACTGTCAGAAAGCAGTATTCCCCACAATTTCCACAGTTGATAGGATAAACTTGACCATATTCAAGAGTAGCAAGTGCCACATAATTATAATAACATCTAGCAGTTGATTGAACTAGTAAACTTAAATTACATTTGGTACTTTCCTACTAGATATTTCAGTATATAATGGTCCATTAATGGCCATGACTATGAATGGAGCTCTGTTCCATTGGAGACCACTGCATCAACAATGGTTCAACTGATCAAACAGATATGTTTCAAAACATCTGTGTTATGGCCAATTGACCCAAGACAGAATCAACCAATATGGCTCATATTCAATGCCTTCAAAACTGAAGTTGGAGTAATGTATGGTCAAGGAACATTAAGACAGACTTTCCACCTGGCAGGGTTTATGTCCAAGAAATTTACTGCTGCTCAGCAGAACTATGCAGTCTACAAGCTGGAAATGCTAGCAATACTAGAAGCCATCCTTAGATAGGAGGCCAAGTTAATGGGCTACAAGATCCATATCATCACAGATCACAAAGCACTTGAATTATTATTCAAAACACAAGTACATTTTTTGCCTTGGCAGTGACAGTGGAGAAATTATATGTTGAGGTATCAATTCAACATTGCATACATAAAAGGCAGGCTGAATAAGATTGCTGACTGTTTGTCTCAATGTTTTTCAAGTGATACTGTAGATGATGTATATGAATAGGCAAGTATATCCAAGCAGACAAATGCATTGATCTAGAGGGCAAAGATTTGCCAATCCAATGTTTCACTGAGATCAAGGAACATATTGTTGAAATACAAGTAATGTACATTCACAGAATTAGGCAAAGTGCTTGTCTGAAGGATCACATGAGGCAGCAGGACATAGAGGCTCAGATTCTGAATCAGATAGTGGAACAGCATGAGAAAGGTCCAGAATTGCATTTCAGAAGATGGTATGCTGTTTTAGTGGATATGATGCTAGAAGAAGCCATTAGCTTTACAGACCAGTAAAGAAAAACCCCAGATGTTAAAAAAGACAAATTATTATCAGAAATTAAGTGTGAATATACATCTGATCAAATGTACATGGAAATTGTTGATCATCTGACAGAACATGCACTACTCAGAGTGCATCAAGGACTTGTCTATACTAAAAATGGTCATGGAGACCAGGTGGTAGGAATTTCTAGGATAAGGTTGTTGATTATGACAATCTTAGAGCAAGCCTCACATAGTGGTGGGACATTTTAAAGTGCAGCACATATTAGATTATGCATGTAAATGGTTTTGGTAGCCATAAATGGTCACAGATATGGCTCAGTTTTGAAAATCATGCTAGTACTGCCAGAGGGAAAAAAAAGTCAAATGCTTGACCTCCTGGGAAAGTTGTATCCCCTTTTTGTCCTGGTGAAACCATGAGATTCAATAGAAATGGACTTTATAGGTCCTTTCCTGAAGCCTTGGGGCTTTGATTACCTCTGGGTAGTTATTTGTTGAATGCCCAGCATGGTCCACTTGATACCCATCACTACAATAGTGACAGCTCAAGATTTAGCATGGATCTATCTTAAGGAGATAGTTTGTCTTCATGGATTTCCAAGCCCAATTGTGAGCAATAGAGATTCCAAATCCACCTCCATCTGGAGGAAGGAGCTGCACAAACTTTGAGAAGCAAAACTGTTGATGTTGACATCTTTTCATATACAGACAGATAGTCAAACTGAGTAAGCAAATTGCAGTGTAGCTCAGATAGTGAGAGCAGGAGTCCAACCAGACCAGCAGGACTGGACAGATAAAATTCCAATAACTGAGTTTGCAATAAATGCAAGCATTTTAGAGACTACACAGTATGTACTGTTCAAACTTAATGGTGGCTATATGCCATTGATGGTACACAAAATTCACACAAATAGTAAGTTCACAGAGGAGTTAGAGACTTTTTCCAGACAAGCACTTCTGAATTTAACCAGGTGCTCATGACGCAATTATTGAAGCATGCATGTTCTAGACATGGAATGATAATCATAAACAAGGCAAAGAACTAGAAATTGCAGAGGGAAATCTGGTGTATGTATCCACCCAGAACTTAAACTTGCCAAAGGGCAGAGCAAGTAAATTGTGTCCCAAATGGATAGGGCCATATTAAGTTCACAAAGCTGAACCAAGTGCATCTAATTATGTTCTGGAATTCCCTCCACCTATCATGACCCTGCCATCTCTGGACCCCCTATGCTGCCCCAACCCCGGCACACACCCCCACACCTCTGCACACCTCCGGGGCCACCGACAACCCCACAACGCTGCATTGGCAACACCCATGGCCATCTCTGGACAAACCCCCGGGCATCACCGAACTCCAGCATCTCAGCAGACACGTCACCCTGAAGCTTCCCTGTCACTGGGCACATCCGGACCCCCGGCATCCCGGCCATCACATAACATTCCGCAACATTCCTCCCGCAAACCGTCGGCACGTCACCGGGCTACCTGCTTCTGTGGCGTCGATGGATGCCACCACTACGTACCATAACCACCGACCCGCCCGACGCAAGACCGTCATGACCTGCACCAATACGCCCTGACAGCTGTCACAACCCTGGGGCTGAGAACCTGCCCCGGGACCTAACCAGAGGATAATCAGATGTTACGGTCCTGGGCCAGGACCCTGCCAGGTACTTAGCGGAGGGGTAGTACATAAACCATAGGGTAGCATACAAGTCAAGTAGTCTTGATATTAACCGTAGTTCTCCGTATTTCCATGTCTCTGTCTCCATCTCTGTCTCTATCTCAATCTCAATCTATTCTCTTGCCTCTCCCTCTCTCTCGTCTCATCTCTTGTCTCTCGTCTCCATGCCTTGTTTCTGTTCCGTGACTCGTATCTCTGTTCCGTATCTCTCCTCCATCTCTCTATCTCTATTCCGTCTCTCTCCTCCATTTCTCTATCTACTGTCCCGTATCTCTCCCTCTCTATTTCTACTCTCTGTTCCGTGCCCCCTCCCATTCCCCGGTTACTCAACCAACCCACCCCCCATCCGTTCCGTACCAATCTCCACTCACTCCCGAAACTACCTCCGCCCCCCCCAATCAATACTACCCTCTTGCCCCTCGTTCTCTCTCCCATTACAAACCCCCCTACCCCCTGAACTTGTGCTCCCCACCCCAGAGCACTTTCAAACCTCGCGCACGTTGCTACTCGTACCCCGGAGCATCCGGACTTCGCCCCAGACCACTCGTAGCCGTACCGGAGCTCCTGAAAAGCCCCAGACCAGTACTTGGCCTCCCGAGCTCGCCTAGTAAGGACTTTCCAGTGTAGCTGAGCCCCTGTCGTCAGCAGGACCTGACACCACCATTACAGAGAAGGAGGCTAGTACCAAAATTCCATGTGTCACTATTGCAACTGTATGTAAACAGTAACAATGCACTGTTTTCAAATTGATTGGTACATCAACCCTATAATTTTAGCACTGCCAATGATTAGCAATGGTTTGTGGATGAGATCATAGGATACCACTGGAGGAAGAATAAACATCACCTCAAACTCAAGGTCAAATGGAGTCTCAGAGATTCAACTTGGGAGCTGCTATGCAAGTGTGCAAAGTTGGAGGCTCTGAATGAATATATGAAGGTATAGGGAATCAAGTACCCAAAGAACATAGCTAGGCATGCACCTAGCACATAAGAGAAGAGTTAAAGTCAGTAGATGACTAAAACTTAGAGATGCTGGAGCATGATCAGTTCATCATGTTGCCTGTCACCTGACTGAAGTCAAAATTTTGATGAAGTCCCCATCCAGACATGTCTAGGTGGAGGGGTCTGAAGACTGGCAAATTATTAAGTTAGCTAGTTGAATGGACAACAGGAATGGTGATGATCACTTGTCATCACACTATCACTGGAGCAATTGATGTTGTACTATAGTCAGCTGATTCAACATGCAGAGAGCTTGAGTAGCTTTTGAAGGAGGAGACAGGAGCAGAGTAGACTTGAGTAAGCCCCAGCAAAGCAGTTCTATAGGGCTGGAAACTGGTAAGTCAGTATCAGAGAACTGGACCAGTTCCAGTAGAATAATTTGAGTTTGTGGAGCCACAGCCACAGTTTGGGCAAGTGCAGTGAGTGGTGGCTCAGGAATATATGCAGCCAGCATAGCAAGTTTATTATGCAGAAGGCCCAATGGCAGGTGGATAGCAGGTGGACAAGGGCAGAGTATGCCCCCTCTACAGGGATTAATGTTCCTCAAGGGCAGTGGATGTTCCAGCTAGCCCCAGATACCATACACTCAACCCTTGCATTAAAAGAGCATTCTTCAAAAACTTTACTATACCCATGTATTTACATACCAAAAATTATATCCTATCTGTCAAGCTCTCAAGCATTAAATGTTGAAGCAGATATTTCTTAATATCTTTTCCCAAACTCAAAACATGTATTGTTGTGAGAGAATTGATAAAGTGTATTGGAGACCACAGAGCAGCCCTTGATTATCAAAGTGCTATTTTTCACACAACACAGTATCCAGTTTGTCAGCATGCAGGTCAGGAACTCTGTCACAGAAAAAATTGGAAGGTTCCTACACTGCATATTTGTTGGCTGAGTATATTTGACAAGAATCAATGCCCTCAAGCCATTCTTTCCAATGGTCTTCCTTGATTTTGCAAACAGCTGCTTTTATTTCCTGGGAGAGATGTGCTGCTTCTGCTTTAGAGGGATGATCTGGTATATTATGGAATCTATATGTAACATTTACAGAGAATTGAATTGACAACATCAAGAAAACTGCAACTAGCAGGGTTTGAACCCCACATCACATGTTACTATTTGGTCCTATGTTACCACTTCCCTTTTTGTGTCAACTAGTACTATTCTAGCTCTAGTCAGTAGGGGCTTAGGTCCAAAGTCCAGCACCTTTGAGCCTTTAGTCTATTTGAGATTGATGTACCACTACCACTTGGTATGAGAGCAAGGTTTCTGTAGAGAAACCAGTTCCTCATTAGAGATAATCTTTTAAATGACAGTTGTAAAGGTCAAGACTGTGTAGTCAAACTGATCAACCCATGTAATGGGCAATGCTGGTAAGTGGGAACAAAGTTTCTCCCTTATAGATAGCATTGTCAAGAGCCTCCTAGTCTATTAATTAGAAGTCCCTTGAAGGGGCAGAGGATGAATGGTGATGACATCTAATGTTGCCTAGCTGATATGCAGGAATAGAACATCTAAACACAAGGCTGGCTAGAAGGAGTGGGCTTTACAAAAGACTATATGTAAAGGAGGTTGAGTATGCAGGGAATAAAACATCTAGACATAGGATCAGCTAAATACTATGTAAGTTGTGATATAAAGCCAAAGTATCTGAGATTTCTCATGTAGACAGGCACACAGAAGTTCACTGGAATATAGAATAATGAGAGCTTGGCAAGAGGCTGCTGTTGTTGCTGCAAAGGTTGAAAGACTGGAGAGATGAGCTCCTCCTGAAAAGCTCTGAGCACCAACTTTAAGGAGGCTATAGCCTAGGTCATCAGGTCATCCATGGAAAAAGAGAGCAATTCTGTTCTTCAGAAAGCTGGCATTGAAATTAGCACATCACCTCAGAAAGTTGAGGCAGGAACAGTCTGAACTCAAATAAGAACCAGGCTCACAAGAGATACAGAACTCTTTCTTAGTCTTGCAGCCAGTAATATTGTGGTCAGTGCCTCTGCAAAAAGCACAAGCTGCTAAAACCAAGCAGTCTCTGTGGAAATGGCCATACTTTCAGCATCTACTAAATTGAATAGGTTTGTGAATGACCTTGTAAACTGGTACTTGCTAATGAGGATTCTCCACATTGTCATAGGACTGGCAGAGGGGAAATCAGAACAGGCAATCTTGAGCAAGACTACTACCTGTTTTGAGAATCAAAGTTTGCATGGCTTAAGCCAAAGAGCAGAAGCAATAGAATTTTGTTTGAGGTTGTTTCTGATCTCAATGGTCCTCAGGCAATCTGCAGTGTCAGGATCAAAGGAACCTGTACAAGGTATGAACTCAGCAATGGGTTGTAAGATTTGTCCACAATCTTAGCACTATCACCAAAAAGGTTGTTGAGGAGCCAGTCAGTTGAAGCATAGTGGCAGAACCTGGCAGTAGGATCAGCTGTATGAGAACCAACTAAAAACACACTGGAGCCAGTCCTCTTGAGGCCTATTGCTAGTGTATGTGGCTTGGGGTCTGGAAATTCCCCATCTTCCATCTCATGGGTCAGCCTGGCTTTCTTGTTGAGCGCCTTCAGTGCTCCATTGAGGGCATCCCTAAACATTGAGGAGCCCACGTGTGCCAAAGCCATCTGAGTTGTACTGAATCAGGACAGTACAAGCATCGCGAAGTACTCGCTCTT
>QGOB01002173.1:0-24569 GCA_003313055.1 Termitomyces sp. MG145 | reverse complement strand
GAGGAGAGGGTTTCGAGGCTGAGCTTGTTAGCGATGACGCTGTTGACTTGGTGCTCAATGATGTCGTCGACGTTGTCGCAGATAGGGGATTCGAGGCATCGCCATACGACGAGCTGGTTGGGTTTAATATCATTGCCAATATCCGACTCCTGGGCTAAAACCTTCTTGACCACGTCCTCAATAGTATCTCTGGCGAAGGCCCTCAACGACGTTGTGATCTTGCCCTTCTCGGGATCGAAGGCCAAGCACCAGACTGTAAGACGAGGTTAGATATTGCGATGAAGGTTAGAAGATGACAGCATACCTCGAGTGGGGAGCTGCACAATGAGGACCTCGTCGGGGACGAGGGCAAGATCTGCGAGATTTTGCAATGAAGAGAGGGTTTTGAGGCTGAGCTTGTTAGCAATGACACGGTTGACTTGGTGCTCAATGGTGTCGTCGACTTTGTAGCAGATGGGGGATTCGAGGCATCGCCATACGACGAGCTCAATGGAATCGATATCGTTGCAAAAGCGGTTTTTGACCGCTTCCCTTAATTCCTGGATGTTCTTTAAGCATTTGAGAGAGAAAGAGTCAGGGAGAGCAGATCTGTGGTTGTGTGTGAGGAGGTGACACCAGACTTCTTGGGCGGCAGACATAGTAAGACTCAAGAGAAACACGATCCGACCGTCATAGATATGTAGTCCACTGCCTGACACAAAACCACGTGAGGGTGTGCTCTCAGAATTGGGCCGCAACCCTTACGATGGTCCGCCGCAAGTGCGACAGGACGAGGGATGCTACAAGTAGATGTGCTTGCCCTCCACTCTCGCGGAGTCACGTCACCGCAGAAGAACGGTAATATTCCTCTAGCTCCTGAACCCGGGGAAGAGATCAAAACTTTCCCATCCGGACGCTCACGCCCACCAGAGACCTCAGGGTTGTATTCCACGGCGGTACCTTCTTTCTTTGCACGGTTATTGATGATGCGGCTCGTGCCAGACATCAAACCGTTCATGAGAAAGGCAGGCTTGGACGCCCATGGGTGAGACTCTTGGGCTTGACCTTCAGGAGAGTCCGATGGATAGTAAGTGACAGAGTGAGTAAACGAGAGGAGTTCGAGATAGACTCCATACGCAAGTACCTTCAACGAAAGCCTGAGGGAGTGCACTGATACGAGTTCTGGTAACTCATCACTAGAGCATTTGCCGTTAACCTCCCAGTTATGTGTACCTCTAGAAATGACACTGTGATGTTTGGGAACAGTCGTTAGATTGCAAACTAGATCCTTACGTGAAACCAAGTTTCCTGAACTGTTTCGAAGTTCCTTCGACCGAGCCAGGCGGGGTCAAATGTACAATAATCGAGAATTTTAGTCCTCAAATTCGACATTGACAAGAAATTCTTATGGTTACAATTTATAATTTGTTCAGACAACTGTAACGCTAAGTAAGTACTACTGCCTCAGTCTTTTGGAAAAATGACTGTATTTGACCTGTAACGCTAAGTAAGTACTACTGCTACAGATCAGGAGTAAGTAGTAGTTCGTTGTAGATAAAGTAATTTTACGTACCCTCAGTCTTTTGGAAAAATGACTGAGGGTTCGGAAGGGTGATCCTTCCGATAGAGGGTTGGGTGGCTGAGAAAACTATACAGGTCGATCGTGCTCGATCGACCTAGAGAAGTAAGCAAGTAAATACAATAAGAAATAGAAAAGTTTAGATATGCCGCCGCCATAGCGTTGAGTCTATTTCCACACTCCCCCAGACTCAAGCTGGGGCTTCAGGTTCAGGAGACTAATAAGGTGATCATGGGCGGTACGACCCAGCAGTTTGGTGAACAGGTCAGCGGGGTTTTGCGTCGAGGGAATGTGGACGACCTCAATCTCTCCTTGTTTCACATGTTCTCGTATGTAGTGGTGCCTAATGTCAATATGCTTTGCGCGGGCATGACCCTTGGTGCATTGAGCGAGTGACAAAGCAGGAGAGTTATCCACATGGAGAGTGGCCGGGAGCGTTTGTGTCAGATCTACATCGAGGAGCCAGTTATACATCCACATAGCTTGCTGCGCGCCTCACGTCAAAGCCATATATTCGGCCTCAGTGGTGGAGAGGGCGACCGTGGGCTGACGCTTCGAGCTCCAGGAAACAGCTCCCCCAGCCATGGTGAATAAGTACCCTCCAGTCGAGCGTTGTGTGTCAAGGTCACCGCCATAATCCGAGTCAACATAACCAATTGGTTTGATTCCCGCACCCCGTTGGTAGGTAATGTGGTAGTCGAGTGTCCCATTCACATACTGCATCACATGGGCCAAGGCCTTCCAGTGAGCAGGTCCGGGGTTACTCTGGAACCAGGCCAGGAGACCGACAGCAAATGATAGATCAGGGCAGGTGGCTGCCTGTGCCCACATTAACGACCCCAGGGCTTCACGGTAAGGTTTGTCGAGCATGAACTTGCGATCTTCTTCAGTCTGGGGGGATTGGGACTCAGTTAATACAATACCAGCAGGTAACGGAGTATTTCGAGTATTTGAGGCTTGGAAGCCAAACCGTTCAAGCATCCGCTCCAGGTGTGCCCGTTGAGATAGGTGGATGTCTCCGGTAGCTGGATCACGATCAAAACATACCCCTAGGATGTACTGTAACTCCCCCATATCTTTCACCTCAAATTTTGACCCCAATTCTTGCTTGGCAGCTCGAGAACCGTTGATCGTCGTAGAGGCCCCCAAGACGTCATTGTTATAGTTGTCCATAATGGTGTGTTCTCCGTTATTTCGTTTGAATCAAACGCAGCTATCAGCACGTGAGGCAAGATATCCCAAGTTGTCATATGCCTTGTCGAGGTTGTGCCACCAATTGTGGCCGCCTTGCATTAAGCCATAGATGGCCTTTTGCAGGTGGAGAGCTTTTCCCTCCCCTCCATGAAAACCTGGCGGGGGTCTCATGTAAACAGTATGTTCGAGCTTACTATTTAGATATGCAGACACGAAGTCAATCTGCCATAAGTGCATTCCCAATGCAGCGGCAAATGCCACGGTCATTCTCATTGACTCCAACCGTACCACTGATGCATAAGTCTCATTGAAGTCTTTGCCTTGAACTTGTGTGTATCCTTTTGCTACTAAGCGAGCCTTCCTCTTGATGATTTCTCCCTCTCCATTGTACTTGTTAGCATATACCCACATGCAATCTACAATTTTCTTCCCACTTGGTACGTCTTTCATGTCAACAACTGTCCATACCTCCTTTCTTTCCATGACGGCCAGCTCGGCATCCATTGCTGGTACCCATAAGTCTGGGTTTCTCATTGCTTCCCAGTAACTCTGTGGTGCTGCGTCTGTGCTATTTGACACGAGGAACAAAATGCCGTGGTCGATGCATACAGTGCTTTGGGAGTATCCTCCCCCACGGCCCACTCCTCCCCCGTGTTCCAAGCCGCTGATTGCATGGCAAGGGACTCCCGGGCGTCCAAGATAACACGCGATGGCCGCATGGTCCGGGTAGACCGCCGCAGCACTTGGGGTGGTTTATTGGGGCCGGAGTTGTCGGGGTGCAGTGGCCCATCCGAGTCCCTGATGTGGGGAGCAATTTGCTGCCTTGGTATGGGAATGGGTTGCGCTGCGGGGTTGATGGGCATGGGGACTGTTGATTCCAAGTCATCGTCATCTGGTATAGAGATTGTGCGATGGCCTGACCCTTCCTCAAAGATTACATTCTGGCTAGTGACAATAAGTCTGTTTGCTTTGTCATAGAGCCTGTATCCATGGCTAGAGTATCCTACCATAACGTACTTGACCAATCTTGGGTCTAGCTTTGAGCGAATCAGTTCCTTGGGGACCCTCGCATAGCCAGTACACCCAAAAGGTCGTAAGTGCCCCACGTCCTGTCGTCTACCAGACCACTTCTCCTCTGGGATAACATCTGGGTGGCATGCGGAGGGCAATAAATTTCGGGTGTAGATGATCGTTGCCGCAGCCTCAGCCCAGAGGCTCTTTGGAAGACCACTCTCGGCCAGCAGGCATCGAACGCCATCAAAAATTGTCTGAATAGAACGCTCTACCACTCCATTCTGTGTGTGAGCGTATGGTACCACTGGTTTAAGTATGATACCCATCTCTCCGCAATAGTCATTCCACAAGTGGTTGACCCATTCTCTACCGCCGTCAATCTGGATTGTCTTCAACTTGTTTCCGGTCTGGCGCTTGGCCCCCATGATATAAGCTTTCAGGGCCAACAACGTAGTCTTGCTTGCTTTGTTCGCAAGGTATGACCCTTGTAAGCACGATGACCCAGCATCCGTGAACACCATCAAGTACAGTGCTCCTCCTAACGAAAGCACAGTTGCCGGCCCCCAGAGGTCGATATACACCTTCTCACCAGTGGTGTGGATATCTTCCGACGTCCCATCGTATGGTCTCATTGTCTGTCTCCCATAGATACAATCCTCACACATCCCTGGTGCATGCGGCGCACCTTTCACATGCAACCCATCAACAAGCTGTCGAGATTCTAGCTTCCTGATTGACTGCAGGCTTGCATGTCCAAACCGTCGGTGCCATGCGTTGAGCATGACTGGTCGGTCAAGAGAGTTGGCCACCAGGACTTTGGGACTCATGGTATGGTCATTTTGAGTCAAAGTAGATGCGACAGAGGCAATGGGATTGTGAGTCTGTGCTTTGCTCTGAACCTCTCGGAGATCCAAGAGGTACATGCGGTTGCATTTCTCCCCTGTCATGAAGGTTTTTCTGGTAGGGTCAGCAAAATATGCCTTCCCCCCTTTGAAGGTTACAGAAAACCCTAGATCATCAAATTTTCCGATGGAAACTAGGTTCGCTGCAAGCTCTGGGGTATGCAGGGCTGATCGGAACACCAAAAGTGACGTATTCCCATTTACCGTGACTGACCTTCTCACAGTTCCCTCACCCAGGATGTTGAAGACCCCACCACAATTTGCCAACACCCCCTGGCAGGGTTTGATGTAGGCTTGGTAATCCTCAAAATCTGACCTCTGCACAAAGCAGTGATCCGTTGATATGACCCGGTCAGCGCTGGCTGCCCAACACCAACAAGTCGAACCAAGCACGTGACCTCAGCACGTGACCGATACCGACCGACCGCTAACGACACCGACCATTACCGACCATTCCCTTAACGATCCAGCCAACCTTGCGACAATCCAGGCCCCTCTCTACGGCCCCTGACAGGCATTATCACATGCGGCCACTACGCTTACTATCTATTGCCAGTTTCCCCTATTATCACATGCAACCGCTATGCTTACTGTCTATTACCGGTTTCCCCTTTTATCGCCTTACTCCCAACATACATTATCACATTATCACATGCAACCGCTATGCTTACCACCTATTACCGGTTTCCCCTTTTATCTACCGTCTTACTTACCTATAAATACTGCCCTGTCAGTAGCTAAAGAACATCGAATCGTACCAGAGTCTAGTCCCCACTTCAGGCTATGCTTAAGATCTCATTCACGCCCTTGCTTTGTTAACGGCTGATTTGGGTTTACCCAGTCCAGTCTCCTTCACTCCTCACGCTCAGCCCGACAGTATTGTTGGACTAGCACTCGTCGCCTTCGTCAAGCACCATATGGGTGCCCTCGCTTTGCTTTCGTCAAGCACCATATGGGTGCCCTCGTTTCGCCTTCGTTAAACGCTAGCACTTACGGCTAGCGGCTCGTATATTTCTGTTAACTCTTCCGCTATTCCTTAACGACCTTTTGGGTCTTGGACAGATTTCTCACTTAGCGACGATTCGGCGCAGACACTAGCGGCTGCACTGTCCTCTCTTACCGCTCTCTCACATTTCCTTACCGACTCCGACCTCTTGTCTCCTTACCGGGTTTCCGGGACTTTGCTTGACTCCTCTCACACACACGTAACGCTACTACTTGCTAGCTATCTCTATCTGGCTGGTCTTGTTGGTTGTTTCCTGCACGGCAGCTAGGCAGCAAGTCAGCGCATCATTTTGGAGCCCACCGCGAGGGGTTTTATAGCAAAATTCCACCGGAAACTCGCCTCCAGGCTAAAAACCGTTTACGTCTCAAATCCATGCTACCAATTATTCCTTGTGACATTCCTCCTCCGTCGCCGTTATCACCTTTAACACCTCCGCCTCGTAACCTCAAAGAGGAACTCGCTACTGCTAGGGAACTTCTCCACGTTACCGAACTCTTAGAGAACTTCCCAGGCCATCATATTGACAACTTCCTCGACGCACCGCTACCGCCGCTATCCCCAGACCCTTACTCCCCAGTTCAATCCGCTACGCTCTTACCGCCACCCGTTAACCCTACCGCCATGGGTGACGCCCGTCTTTCCCGCCATATGCCACCTCGCAATGACTCTACCGCACCTAAATGGGATGAGAGTTGCCCCCGAGAGCTTGCCCAGTATTTCCGCGAGCTCAAATATCTCTTAGCGGATTGCGCCGTTAACGACAATAACCAGAAAAAGGAATACACCACTCGGTATGTATCGTATGACACCGCGGAGACCTGGCTTGGCTTGCCAGAGTTTAGCGACCATACCTACGCCGAGTGGAAAGTAGCGGTCTTTCGTTTATATCCGGGCGCTGAGGAATCTGCCCGTTACACTCTTCAGGATCTCAAGTGACTCGTTAACCAGACTTTCTCGACCGGTATCTCTACTCTCAGACACTTCTCGGACTACTATAGGGACTTCCAGCGCCTGGCGCGTTGGCTCCTGGCTAAAGGCAAGATCTACTGGAACGAGGAACGCCGTCTGTTCCAGCAAGGCATACCGACTTCATTATGGTCCAAACTCGTCTGCCGTCTAGAAATCACCCTTCCCGACCATCACCCAGAGGACCCCTATGAGGTAGAACAAGTCTTTGAAGCTGCCAAATGGGTTCTGAAGGGTACCAACACCACCACAACTTCAAAGAAACCGATGACCGCTAACGCTAAGACTCCCGCCGTTAACACCGCCACCCCCCTACCAACCACTATCATTAAAAAGGAACCTCTCGACATCGCCGCCGCCGCTATCGTTAACGCTCTCGCACGTATGGAGGAAAAGATGGCTGCATTGACTGCCGGTAACAGCTCTCAGTCCCGTGCCTCTTGACCTCTTAGTGACAGTTGTCACTTCTGCGGCGAAACTGGTCATACAATGGTACAAGGCAATTGCGTTAAGCTCGAAAGCTTCATTAGTCAAGGCAAAATCCATCGGAACCACAAAGGCAAGGTTGTCTTACCATCTGGCGCTATGATCCCCAACTATGTTGGCAAACGGCTCTATATGGAACGCGTCGACGAATGGCACAGGCTCAACCCCAACCAGATTCTTACCAGTCAACTCAGCGCTAATGCTAATACTGACGCGGAACAACTCCAAGGCATGTCCCAGACATTTATTCACGAGGTCTTGCAACCGGCAACCGCTAGCCCAGGAATGTTATCCAGGGAAGAACGTGTCGCTGCCTTAGAACGGGAGCTTTATGCTCTATGCCACCCAGCAGAAGTCTTTGACGGTATCGAGATCCCTCGTGCTAAGGGATATCGACCGGTTCCCCCTAAAGCCGCTAACGGCTCTGCCGCTACCAGTTTGCCCGCCATTAACAAGCGAACCGTTCCCACCAGCTCTTCTGCCAGTCCCCCTGCCGCTAACAAACACCCCGTCCCTGTCGCTAACAAACGTCCTGCCTCTGCCTCCGCTACCGGTACCGCTAAAGTCCCTGAGCCGCCAGTCGTTAGCCACGTTCCCACGGTCGATCCCCCAGTCCACCCATATTCCGGTATCTCGTCTTGCTACCAGCCTCCAACTAATCAAAACTTTGGCACTCCTGACAAACGGCCTGACGCTGCTTACCGGAGTACGGCCCCCATCTATGATATTGAACAGTCCAAGCAGGTATTTGACCGGGTTCTTCAGACCAAGCTTACCGTCTCTGTTGGCGAACTCTGCTCCCTCTCTAACGACATCCGGAACCAGTTCAGAAACGCCGTTACGCCTAAACGGACTGCGCCTCCTAACGTCACTGCCTTCCAAGAGTCTACCGATATCGTTGACGACGCTCTACCCTTCTTTTCCCTAAACGACACTCGAGCTACCGACACTCCCGTTACCGACCCTCCGCTTACCAATGTTGCTAGAGCCCAAGTCACTTCGATTGACCCAGTGGAAGTGTACATCAAGTCGCTACCGCCTGGTGAGGAACCAGTTATGTTAATGGTCGCTCAGGAATCCCAGTCAATCCGGTCCATCATGCTCTTGGTCAATAACCGCGAGGAAATCGAATGTATAGCGGATAGCGGCTCCCAGATCATCTCCATGTCCGCTGAAGTTGCTAACTATCTTGGTATCTCCTATGACCCTAGCATCATTCTGAACATGCAGAGCGCTAACGGTACTATGGACAAATCACTCGGCCTAGCTCGTAACGTCCCTTGCACTGTTGGCAGTATCACCCTGTACCTTCAGATCCACATCCTACGCTCGCCTGCTTACAATATCCTACTTGGTTGCCCCTTCAATGTCCTTACCAAGAGTACCGTCAATACACTTAGCGAAACGGAAACCATGATAACGATAACAGACCCCAATACCGGCCTTCATCGCACCATCCCTACGTTTCCCCACGGTCAGCACAAGCAACAAAGGGTTCAGCCTAAGTATAGTGCCGGACCGCCCCGTTGCTTTTGCCACCATCCCCACGGTTAGTGACTCTGAGGAAGACTTAGCGGTTGTCCTCGACTACAACCACCAAAAGCACTCCGTTATAGTACAATCGCATACCCCGCTCGACTCAGAAATATTAGAAAACCCAAAAACAGTTTCCGACAATCTCTCTCTTGCCTATCTATATGCAACTGCTAGCGACCTTTCCGAGACCGTTATCCCACTGTGTTCTTATTTCATTTCCACTAATCTTTCCGATCCCTCTATTCTTGGCCAAGCATCTGGAATGCTTGATACCGTCTCTACCCCTGTTTACATTAACGTCCCCTTCCCAGCCGTTTACGCCGCCGCCAAGCCAAAACGCAAAGGAGTCCAAGTCAAGAAGAAATACAAGCCCGTCGCTAGCCATGTTAGCGAAGACTTCCAAATCGAACGACATATCCTTGGCGACCCCTTAGCAAACATACCCAAGCTCAATCCTAATCCCCTTCCTTTCTTACCGACTCCCTGCTTTACCGACGACCGCAAAGCGACTTTCGTTAAAGAACACAATACCGGCTTTCTTACCCAAGACGAGCTTAATGTACTCGTGGACCTTGTCGCTAAGCAACAAAACGCATTCGCTTGGGAAGACTCCGAACGAGGTAGCCTTTGACCCGACTTCTTTCCCCCCATCTGCATACTGACTATCCCTCACGTTCCTTGGGTTCAGCACAACCAACCGATACCGCCAGGTCTCGAAAAGGAAATCTGCGAGATCATACGTAGCAAGATCCAAGCAGGCGTTTACGAACCTTCAAACTCCGCTTACCGGTCCCACTGGTTCTGTGTCTTGAAGAAAAACGGTAAACTTCGTCTAGTCCACAGCCTCGAGCCGTTAAACCAAGTCACAATCCGCCACTCTGGCGTTCCCCCTTTCCCCAACCACATTGCCAAATCCTTTGCCGGCCACATTTGCGGCGCTACCCTTGACCTCTATGTTGGCTACGACGAGCGCCTTATCGATCCTGCCTCCCACGACTTAATGACTTTCCAGACACCGTTTGGCGCCCTCTGTCTAGTAACGCTCCCTATGGGATGGACTAACGCTGTGCCCATCTTCCACGACAACGTCACCCACATCCTCCAGCCCGAGATCCCCCATAATGCCCTCCGCTTCATCGACGACGTTGGCGTTAAAGGCCTGAAAGACTGGAAACTCGTTAACGGCTCCCCCACTAAGCATCCCGACAATCCCAACATTTGTCTAGCGCTTTGGGAGTTCTTTGAGCTCCTGAACCATGTCCTTCAGCGCATGAAGTACTGCGGTGGCACTTTCTCCGGTCATAAGCTAGTCCTTTGCGCGCCGACCTTTAAGATCCTCGGCCACGTTTGCACTCCTACTGGCCGAGTTCCTGACGAGAACCATTTAGCGCTATTGGACTGCTGGGGCCCTTGCCAGTCGCTAACCGAAGTACGCGCCTTCCTAGGTACCGTTGGAGTCCTCCAGATGTTTGTTAAGAACTTCGCCCATCGCACTCATCACCTAACAAAGCTCACCCATACTGGCGTTCCCTTCGAATTTGGACCCGACCAGCTTAACGCCCAGAAAGACCTCATCAAAGCCTTACACGACGCTAAACCCCTCGTTCCCATCAACTACGAATCCGACGATCCCGTGATCTTAGCAGTCGACACTTCCTACATAGCAGTCAGTTTCTACCTCTGCCAGTGTACTACTGACAATCGCAAGCAACGTTGCTATAACTGTTTTGGTTCCATCACCCTTAACGAATGCAAAGCCCGCTTCAGTCAACCCAAGCTCGAGCTTTACGGTTTGTACAGAGCCTTGCAGGCGCTACGCATGTACCTCCTAGGCGTTAGGAACCTTATCATTGAAGTCGACGCCCGATACATCAAAGGTATGCTGCAGAACCCTGACATCCAGCCTTCAGCTAGTATGAACCGCTGGATCATGGCTATCCTTATGTTCCACTTCAAGCTCGTACACATTAAAGGAACCTTTCATGGACCCGACGGACTTTCGCGACGGCCGTTACAGCCTACCGACCCTCCCCCAGACAATACCGACAACGACATCTTCGAAGATTGGATCGATCGTATGCACGGATTCATGCACCATGTTCAGTTACCGACTGCCCTCGCCCGTTCCGCCTCTACCATCCCTCGTTTACCCCCGCTCACCCACTACTGTCCGACTCTAACAACATTCGTTAACGACACCATTCCCCTTACCAAAGTCTCAACTCTGCCCGTTACCGACCCCCTTTCCTACAATAACGTCCCTCGCTCACCTAGAGCCCTTGCCGGCGACAAAAGAGTTCAACTCGTCCGGCAGTGGCTTACCGACTTCAAGCAACTGCCAGACCTTAACAACAAGGCCCTCGCTACATTCCTTTGCTATGCTAGCGGCTTCTTCCTCGCTAACGGCAAGCTTTGGCAACACAATCGTAACAGTGAGCACAAGCTCTTCATAGCGGCTGACTCACGACTTCGCATTTTGCACGCTATGCATGACGACCTTGGACATCGCGGTCTGTTCGCTACAAGAGCCGCCCTGCTAGAGCGCTTTTGGTGGCCACAGGTAGCAGCCGATATCATTTGGTACATTCGCTCGTGCCACATTTGCCAAGTCCACCAAACGACCAAAGTCCTCATACCGCCTACCGTCGCCATCCCCGCCGCCTTATTCAGCAAAGTCTATATCGACACCATGTTTATGCCGCCTTCGAACAAGTTCAAATATATTATCCAAGGACGCTGTTTGCTAATCCACTACCCTGAATTCCGCATGCTCGCCCTCGAAAATACCGACGCTATCGCTAAGTGGCTCTTCGAAGACATCATCTGCTGCTGGGGCGCCCTTAACAAAATCGTTACCGATAATGGTCCCCCCATCATTAAAGCCATCGCTTACCTCGCCAAGAAGTACCACATCAACCACATTCGCATATCCAGCTACAACAAACGTGCTAACGGTATCGCCGAACGACCTCACTTTGACGTTCGACAAGCCCTCTTCAAAGCCGTTAATGGGGGCCAGTCCAAGTGGAGCTCAGCCGCTTACTGTCTTCTGGTCAAAATGCATTACCGTCCGCCGCCGCATGGGTTGCTCCCCCTACTACGCCGCTACTGGCACTCATCCCCTGTGCCCCGCCAACATCGTAGAAGCGACCTACCTCCAGCCACCTCCCGATTCCCTGTTAACGACTACCGACCTCATCGCTCGACCTGCCATCGACCTGCAACGCAGACAAGCAGATCTTGACCGTTTACACGATACTGTCCTTACCGCCCGCCGATTAGCGGCTCTCCGTTTCAAACAAGAACACGCCGCTACCATTCGAGACTACGACTTCAAGCAAGGAGACCTAGTATTGATGAGGAATACACGCATTGAAGTCACCCACAACAAGAAGATGCAACCTCGTTACTTAGGACCGCTAGTGGTAATCTCACGTAACCGTGGAGACACTTACATTCTCTGTGAATTAGATGGATCCGTACTCCACTGACCGGTAGCCGCCTTTCGCCTAGTCCCTTATTTTGCCCGCGACCACATCCCTCTACCTACCGACGCCTTTGACATCGATACCGACCGTTTAAGAATACTAGAAGAAACTGACTTAATCGATGACAAAGACCCCCTTAATCCTGACGACTCATTGGACAATGCCGCCGAAGAAGATTAGAAAACGTCATTTCCACTATACATCCCACTCACCATTAAACTCCTCGAAAACCTTAACAGCTCTCGATAAGCCTTATTTCTATTGTTTTGTTTCTATTGTTTCACCTTTACTTACTCTGTTTCTATCCATCATAGACTTTCTTTCTACCTATGCTTTCCGACATACACGCATAACCGTTAAGCCCTCTACTTATTCCTTTTAACTTGTCACCACCGCTCCCCATTCGACTTTCGTTAAAACGCAGTCGTTAAGCGACGTTGCGCAAGCGCCATGATGACCAACTGAGCGTTTATCTTTTTTTTTCCTTTGTCTTTCTTTTGGTTCTTTCGCTTCGATTTTTCACTCCGCCTTTCGTTAAGACGCAGTTGTTAAGCGACCTTGCACAAGCGCCATGATGATTTACTGAGCGTTTATCTTATTTTTCAAACCGTTTATTCCCCTGTTGCTTTGATCTTTCGCTATCCATTTCACATCTTACCGGTTGCCCATACTCCAAGAAAATTGTTTATTTAAAAAGACCCCTTAAGGGGGTCAGTCTCCAAAAAGCAATAAAGACAAAACTAAGGAAAAGTTTTTTTTAGGGCGAAGCAGGGGGAGGTCGTCATCTGAGGGCAGCTCCGTATCCCCCGACTTCCCCCAGAATTCCTCCGTCACCCCCGCCTCTACCTGCCATCCGATGAAGGTGTCGCAATTGTCTTGATAGCGTGCCAGCACGCTCCGCGCCCTCACCAGCAGCCGGTAGCGAGCTCACTAAGTCCCTCGCCTCCGCTTCACCCGCCTCGTCTCCCATCTCCACCTCGGGGGTCTCCAGTTCTACCGGCCTGTTATTGGTTGTTAGCGGCAGCTTGGACAAGAAAGCAAATACTCACTGGCTCCCGCTAGGTTCTGCTACCAGTTCGACCGCCATTACTCCCTCCCCCTGCTCGATGGTCTCCGTTACCCCCGCCGCCTTGGGAGGAGTCTGCTCACGAGCCCCCTCGACCGACTCCAAACGGAGCTGTTTAGAACTCCTCGCCGGTGTCGGTACCTCCTCGTCGCTTGACTCCACTACCGATCGGCTCCTTACCGGCCTTTTCCCCTTAACATCGCCCTCCCCGTCACCGGCCCCCTCCTGATGTGTCGGTAAACTTAGCGTCGTCTTCTTGACCGCGATGGCCTTACTGGCCGTGTTGAGCTCCCGCTGCCCCTCCAAGTACCTCCTTGCTGCCCGCACCAGTGCCGCCCCCTCCGCCTTCTTCCCCTTGTGATCCCCGCTACGGCCCCGTAACGACTGTCCTCGCACCGAGCAACCCTTGCTTACTTTGTTGCATCGGTAGCACAGGAGGTTGTCAGTGGGGTACCAACAACCCTCCGGGTCGTTAAGGGCCCAGCAGCCATCGCACTGCCGGCCAAGACGCTAAGCCAAAGATGATACTCAAGAAAATAAACAAAAGACTTACCGCCCCGACTCGCTCCCAAAACGCTGCTCTCGCCGCAGGAGCCACCAGCTTCCTCTCCTTCCTTCGCCCGACCAGTTCCCCTGTGCCTGCACCAGTGTCAAGGACTGACGAGGGCAAGCGCCCACGCAGCAACCTCTTCAGTTCCCGGTCGTTAAATGACTCGGGAACCGCTACCTCCTCCCTGCTCTCGTTGTCGCTAAGGGCCGCCCTCTCCTTTCCCTTGCCTTTCTGCAGAGAAGTCTAGGAAAACCGTTACCACCCAATCGTTAACTCGAGGCAGGTTTCTTACCGGCTCTTCTTCAATATCCTCGTCCCCGGTAACCCACTCTTTGCCCTTCAATGCCTTCCGCTACCGGTCATCGTTAAAATCTTAACGCTTGCAAACACAAGAACGGAAAACTTACATTTGGAATCGTCATTGTCCTCGTCTTCACCGCCGGCCTGGGAGTCTTTGGAGTCTCCGGCAACGCTGGTGACTCTGCTCCAGCGCTACCGGCAGCTCCTCCCTGCCGGCTCGACCCCTCGCCACGATCCTCCCTCGTCCTCGAACCGGCCAATGCCATTGGATCCTTCGGCGGGTGCTGAAAAAAGAACTGCTCGTCAAAAGACAGTTTGGAAAATAACTAGAAGGTACCTTAACGGCCGCCGCTAAGTCAATAGCGGCACCGTTAGCACTTACCGTCATTGATCCCACGGCCACCTCTTCCACTTCCATCACTCCCTCCAGTACCGTTCCCTTAGCGCGACCGTTAGCATACCGTACGAACCGTCAGAAAACGAGACACTTACGAAATGTCTGTCGTATGGCCTCATCCAGGCCTCGTCCTTGTATTGGGCATATAAAGCCCGGCACTCTTTGCCTACCGCCTCCTGTTCCGACCACGTGACGCCACTGCCGCCTGCCAACTCGAACCAGTGCAGGTAGGTCGACAATATCGACGTTACCGCCAACTGCGGATTTGTCGCGAGGAGCGCGTGCCCCATCCCAAGGACCTTCGGCACCTTCTTGAGGAAGTCCTGAGCCGCCACAAAACGCGCGAAGGTCGTAGAGTAATTGAAGAATGTAGGAGCCAACATGAGAAGAGGTGTTGAAATGACGAAGTCCAAAGAGTCGCTGGAATTTATTTATGATCTTTCGGTATGGCGCACGGACCAAGACCCCCCGCACAGACCACGCTTAACAATCACGAGACTTCAAGGATTTTCCTTTGACTGGGGACAGTCAGTTTTTCAGTCAAGGGGAGATGATACGCCCCGGTCAGCGCTGGCTGCCCCGCACCGACAAGTCAAACCAAGCATGTGACCTCAGCACGTGACCGCTAACGGCCGACCGCTGATGCGCTGACTTGCCGCCTAGCTGCCATGCAGGAAACAACCAACAAGACCAGCCAGATAGGGATAGCTAGCAAGCAGTAGCGTTACGTGTGTGTGAGAGGAGTCTAGCAAAGTCCCAGAAACCCGGTAAGGAGATAAGAGGTCGGAGTTGGTAAGGAAGTGTGAGAGAGCGGTAAGAGATAACGGTGCGGCCGCTAGTGTCTGCGCCAAATCGCCGCTAAGTGTGAAATCTGTCAAAGACCCAAACGGTCGTTAAGGAATAACGGAGGAGTTAATGGAAATATACGAGCTGCTAGCCGTAAGCGCTAGCGTTTAACGAGGGCGAAACAAGGGCACCCGTATGGTGCTTAACGAGAGCGAAGCGAGGGCGCCCGTATGGCGCTTAATGAAGACGACGAGGAGCGAAGTAGACTGGACTGGGTAATCCCAAATCAGTTGTTAGCAAAGCAAGAGCGTGAACGAGATCTTAAGTGTAGTCTGAAGTGGGGACCAAACTCTGGTACGATTCGATGATTTGTAGCTACTGACAGGGCAGTATTTATAGGTAAGTAAAACAGTAGATAAAAGGGGAAAAACGGTAATAGACAGTAAGTGTAGCGGTTGCATGTGATAATGCGATAATGCGGGTTAGGGGTAAGACAATAAAAGGGGAAACCGGTAAGAGATAGTAGGCGAAGCGGATGCATGTGATAATGCATGTCAGGGGCCGTAGAGAGAGAGGCCTGAACTGTCGCAAGGTTGGCTGGGTCGTTAAGGGAAAGGTCGGTAACGGTCAGTGTCGTTAGCGGTCGGCCGGTAGCGGTCACGTGCTGAGGTCACGTGCTTGGTTCGACTTGTCGGTGTCGGGCAGCCAGCGCTGACCGAGGCATATCATCTCCCCTTGACTGAAAAACTGACTGTCCCCAGTCAAAGGAAAATCCTCGAAGTCTCGTGATCGTTAAGCATGGTCCGTGCAGGGGGTCCTGGTCCGTGCGCCATACGGGAAAACCATAAATAAATTCCAGCGGTCCTCTGGACTTCATCATCTCAGCTTTACCATGTCGGCGCCCACTTTCTTCAACTATTCGACCACCTTCACGTGTTTCGTGGCCGCCCAGGAATTCCTTGAGAAGGCGCCGAAGGTCCTCTCAATGGGGCGTGCCCTGCTCGCGACCAATCCGGAGTTGGCCGTTACGTCGATTCTGTCGACGTACTTGCATTGGTTCGAGTCGGCAGGAGGGAGCGGGGTCTTGTGGACGGAGCAAGCGGCGGTCGGGGAGGAGTGCTGGGCGTTATACGCCAAATACAAGGAGGAGGCTTGGATGCGGCCATTCGACGTGCACTTCGTAAGTTTCCTTGTTCCTTAGCGTTTTTGTCAGTAGACTAACGGTAGCGTTAAGGGCGAGAGGCCAACTGGAGAGATGGAGGTGGAGGATGTGGCAGGGGAACCAATGACGGTAAGCGCTAACGGTGCCGCTATTTACTTAGCGGCGTCGTTAAGGTATTTTCTAGCTATTTTCAGAACTGTCTTTTGACGAGCAGTTTTTCTTTCAGCACCCACCTAAGGATCCGATGGCGGCAGCCGCTACGAGGACGAGGGAGGACCGCGGGGAAGGCTCAAGTCGGCAGGGCGGAGCTGCCGGTAGCGCTGGAGCGGAGTTGCCAGCATTGCCGCAGCCTCCAAGGACTCCTAAGCAGGCAACAAAGGCGAAGACGCGGACGATGACGGTTCCAAAAGTAAGTTCCTTGTTCATTGCAGTCGGTAAGATCCTAACGGTTGCCGTTTGCAGCAGTCGCTAAAGGGCAAGCAGCGCGCGAGAGAGGATGACGGCGATGAAGAACCGGTAAGAGACAAACATGAGCCTTGTAACCGCTAAGTGTTAACGGCTTCTTCCAGACTCCGGCGAAAGGCAAGGGTAAGGAGGAGGCAGTGGTTAGCGATACCGAGAGTGAAGAGGAGATTGCCGTTCCTGAGTTGTTCAACGACCGGGCATTGAAGAGGTTGCTGCGTGGGCGCTTGCCCTTGGCAGTTCTTGACACGGGAGCAGGTGCAGGGGAACGGGTCGGGCGAAGGAAGGAGAGGAAGTTAGCTGCGCCGGCTGCCAGAGCCGCCTTTCTCGAGAGGGTTGGAGCGGTAAGCGCCTCTTTACTCATTTCCTTTGGTAACGTAAGTGGCTAACGGCTCTGTCGGTAGTGCGATGGCTGCTGGGCCCTCAACGATCCTGAGAGTTGCTGGTACCCGACCGGCAACCTACCTTGCTACCGCTGTAACGAGGTGAGCAAGGGTTGTTCGGTGCGGGGGAAGTCGCTACGGGGTCGCCGTGGGGGCCACAAGGGACAGCAGGCGGAGGGGGCTGCTCTGGTACGAGCGGCGAGACGGTATCTGGAGGGACAGAGGGAGCTCGACGCGGCTGGTAAGGCCATAGCGGTGAAGAAGACGTCGTTGAGTTTACCAACACGCCAGGAGGGGGCCGGTGCTGGAGAGGACGAGGGCAAGGGGAAAAAGCCGGTAAGGAGCCGATTGGTAGTGGAGTCTAGCGATGAGGACGAAGCTCCGGTGCCTGGTAAGGCATCTAAACGGCGCCGGGTGGAGTTGGACGAGGGAGAGGGGTCGGCTGAGGAAGTCCAGAATGCGACTCCTCCTGCTGAGAGGGCGGCGGTGGCAACAGCGATTGAGAGGAGCCTGGGTGGTGGCCAAGTGCCGGAGGAGACAGGGCCGGTAGCAGGTCCCAGTGGGAGCCGGTACGACAATGTTTTCGTTTTGTTATGCCGCTAACGGTTGCTTTTTGCCTTAGCGACAGGCCGGTCGAAATGGAGACGCCGGAGGTGGAGATGGGGGACGCGACTGGAGTTCCCGAGGCAAAGAGGGCGGTAAGTACTTGGGTCATCAAAACGTGTTGTCAACGCTAACGGCATTCCCGTTAGCCGGCTGACTTCGGCTCTCCCCCTCCCGCAACCGTGGAGGAGGAGGAAATTCAGTGGCTCGACGAGGACCTACCAGTTCCGCTACCATTTGATCCTCGGTGGGACTTGGAGATGTACAGGGTGCGAGCGGCTGAGGTTTGCCGGCTGATGAACAGGGAGATAACGGCAGCGGAGAACGATCTACGGGCGGCACGGGCGCAGTACGGCATGCTGAGGGGGGCGGAGGGGGCCTTGGAGCGGTATCAGCACGATTGCGATACCTACATCGCTTGGCAGGCCGAGGTCGGGGTGACAGAGGCAGACTGGGAGAGGTCGTGGGATACAGAGTTGCCGTCCGATGATTTCGCTCCCCCTCCTCCTAAAAACAATTTTAATTTAGTTTTTGTTTCCTATCGCAGACTGACCCCCTTAAGGGGTCGTTTAAATAACATGTTCCTATGAAGGCGTGATTGACCGGTAAGGATAGCGGTCGGAGGGAATGGGAGTAACAAGAAAGGAGAAGTCCAAGCAAACGGATAGTGAAGGATCGAAGCGAGAGGAAGTAAACGGTCAAAACAAGATGAACGCTCAGTAAATCATCATGGCGCTTGCGCAAGGCCGGTTAACGGCTGCATCTTAACGAAAAGCAGAGTGACAAGTCGAAGTGAAGCGAAAGTAACCAAAGAAAAATAAACTGTGGAAAAAGATAAACGCTCAGTAAAACATCATGGCACTTGGGCAAGGTCGCTTAGCGACTGCGTCTTAACAAAAGGCAAATGGGGAATGGTGGTGACAAGTTAGAAAGAATAAGTAGAGGGCTTAACAGTAGGCGTGTATGTTGGAAAGCATATGTAGAAAGACAGTCTATGATGAATAGAAAAAGGAGTAAGTAAAATGAAAAGAGAAACGGAACAATAGAAACAAGGGCTTATCAAAAGCCATTAAGATTTTTGGGGATTTTAACGGTGAGTGGGGTGGATAGGTGTTAGTGGTGTTTTCTAGTCTTCTTCAGCAGTAATGTCCAATGATTTGTTGGGATTAAGGGAGTCTTCCTCATCGAGTAAGTCAGTTTCTTCTAACATTCTTAAACGGTCGGTATTGATGTCGAAGGCGTCGGTAGGGAGAGGGAGGTGGTCGCGGGCAAAATAAGGGACTAAGCGAAAGGCGGCTACCGGTCGGTGGAGTACGGATCCATCTAATTCACAAAGAATGTAAGCGCCTCCACGGTTACGTGAGATTACCACTAGCGGTCCTAAGTATCGAGGTCGCATCTTCTTGTTATGGGTGACTTCAATGCGTGTATTCCTCATCAGTACTAGGTCTCCTTGCTTGAAGTCGTAGTCTCGAATGGTAGCGGCATGTTCTTGTTTGAAATGGAGAGCCGCTAACCGGTGGGCGGTAAGGACGGTATCGTGTAAGCGGTCGAGATCGGCTTGTCTGCGTTGGAGGTCGATAGCGCATCGGGCAATGAGGTCGGTAGTCGTTAGCAGGGAATCGGGAGGTGGCTGGAGGTAGGTCGCTTCTATGATGTCGGCGGGGAATAGGGGATGAGTACCGGTAGCGGCGTAATAAGGGGAGCAACCCATGCGGCGGCGGACGGTAACGCGTTCTGACCAGAAGACAGAGTAAGCGGCTGAGCTCCACTTGGACTGGTCTCCGTTAACGGCTTTGAAGAGAGCTTGTCGAACGTCAAAGTGAGGTCCTTCGGCGATACCGTTAGCGCGTTTGTTGTAGCCAGATATGCGAATGTGGTTTATGTGGTACTTCTTGGCGAGGTAAGCGACAGCTTTAATGATGGGGGGACCGTTGTCGGTAACAATTTTGTTAAGGGCGCCCCAGCGGCAGATGATATCTTCAAAGAGCCACTTAGCGATAGCGTTGGTATTTTCGCGGGCGAGCATGCGGAATTCGGGGTAGTGGATTAGCGAACAGCGTCCTTGGATAATATATTTGAACTTGTTCAAAGGCGGCATAAACATAGTGTCGATATAGACTTTGCTGAATAAGGCGGCGGGGATAGCGACGGTAGGCGGTATGAGGACTTTGGTCGTTTGGTGGACTTGGCAAATGTGGCAGGAGCGGATGTACCAGACAATATCGGCTGCTACCTGGGGCCACCAAAAGCGTTCCAGGAGGGCAGCTCTTGTAGCGAACAGACCGCGATGTCCGAGGTCGTCATGCATAGCGTGCAAAATGCGAAGTCGTGAGTCGGCCGCTATGAAGAGCTTGTGCTCACCGTTACGATTGCGTCGCCAAAGCTTGCCATTAGCGAGGAAGAAGCCGCTAGCATAGCGAAGGAAAGTAGCGAGGGCTTTGTTGTCAAGGTCTGGCGGTCGCTTGAAGTCAGTAAGCCACTGCCGGACGAGTTGAACTCTTTTGTCGCCGGCCAGGGCCTTGGGTGAGTGAGGGACGTTGTCATAGGAAAGGGGGTCGGTAACGGGTGGAGTCGAGACTTTGGTAAGGGGAACGGTATTGTTAACGAATGTTGTTAGAGTCGGACGGTAGTGGGCGAGTGGGGGTAAACGAGGGACGGTAGAGGCGGAACGGGCGAGGGCGGTCGGTAACTGAATATGATGCATGAATCCGTGCATATGATCGATCCAATCTTCGAAGCTGTCATTGTCGGTATCATCTGGGGGAGGGTCTGTAGGCTGTAACGGTTGTCGCGAAAGTCCGTCGGGTCCGTGAAAGGTCCCTTTAACGTGTACGAGCTCGAAGTGGAACATAAGGATAGCCATGATCCAGCGGTTCATACTAGCTGAGGGCTGAATGTCAGGGTTCTGCAGCATACCTTTGATGTAACGGGCGTCGACTTCGATGATAAGGTTCCTAACGCCTAGGAGGTACATGCGTAGCGCCTGCAAGGCTCTATACAAACCGTAAAGCTCGAGCTTGGGTTGACTGAAGCGGGCTTCGCGTTCGTTAAGAGTGATGGAACCGAAGCGGTTGTAGCGACGTTGCTTGCGATTGTCAGTAGTGCATTGGCAAAGGTAGAAACCGACCGCTATGTAGGAAGTGTCGACCGCTAAGATCACAGGATCGTCGGATTCGTAGTCAATGGGGACGAGGGGTTTAGCATCGTGTAAGGCTTTGATGAGGTCTTTCTGGGCGTTAAGCTGGTCGGGTCCAAATTCGAAGGGAACGCCAGTACGGGTGAGCTTCGTTAGGTGATGCGAGCGATGGGCAAAGTTCTTAACGAACATCCGGAGGACTCCAACGGTACCTAGGAAGGCGCGGACTTCGGTTAACGACTGGCAAGGGCCCCAGCGGTCCAATAGCGCTAAACAGTTTTCGTCGGGAACTCGGCCGGTAGGAGTGCAAACGTGGCCAAGGATCTTAAAGGTCAGCACGCAAAGGACTAGCTTATGACCAGAGAAAGTGCCACCGCAGTACTTCATGCGCTGAAGGACACGGTTCAGGAGTTCAAAGAACTCCCAAAGCGCTAAACGAATGTTGGGATTGTCGGGATGCGTAGCGGGTGAGCCATTAACGAGTTTCCAGTCCTTCGGGCCTTTAACGCCAACGTCGTCAATGAAGCTGAGGGCGTTATGGGGGATCTCGGGCTGGAGGATGTGGGTGACGTCGTCGTGGAAGATGGGCACAGCGTTAGTCCATCCCATCAGGAGCGTTACTAGACGGAGAGCGCCAAACGGTGTCTGGAAAGTCATTAAGTCGCGAGAGGCGGGATCGATAAGGCGCTCATCGTAGCCAACGTAGAGATCGAGGGTAGCGCCGCAAATGCGGCCGGCGAAGGATTCAGCGACGTGATCAGGGAAGGGGGGAACGCCAGAGTGGCGGATCGTGACTTGGTTTAACGGTTCGAGGCTGTGGACTAGGCAAAGTTTACCGTTTTTCTTCAAGACACAGAACCAGCGGAACCGGTAAGCGGAGTTCGAAGGTTTGTAAACGCCCGCTTGGATCTTGCTACGGATGATTTTGCAGATTTCCTTCTCGAGGCCCGGCGGTATTGGTCGGTTGTGCTGAACCCAGGGGACGTGAGGGATGGTCGGTATGCAGACGGGGGGAAAGAAGTCGGGTCGAAGACTACCTCGTTCGGAGTCTTCCCAAGCGAACACGTTTTGTTGCTTAGCGACAAGGTCCACGAGTACGTTAAGCTCCTCTTGGGTAAGAAAGCCGGTATTGTGTTCCTTAACAAAAGTCGCTTTGTGGTCGTCGGTAAAGCGGGGAGTCGGTAAGAAAGGCAGGGGATTAGGATCGAGCTTGGGTATGTTCGCTAAGGGGTCGCCAAGGATATGTCATTCGATTCGGAAGTCTTCGCTAACATGGCTAGCGACGGGCTTGGTCTTCAACGCGACGGGTTTGTATTTCTTCTTGACTTGGACTCCTTTGCGTTTTGGCTCGGCGTAAACGGCTGGGAAGGGGATGTTAACGTAGTCAGGGGTAGAGATGGTATCGAGCATTCCAGATGCTTGGCCAAGAATAGAGGGATCGGAGAGACTAGTGGAAACGAAATAAGAGCGTGGCAGGATAACAGCTTCGGAAAGGTCGCTAGCGGTCGCATATAGATAGGCAAGAGAGAGATTGTCGGATACTGTTTTTGGGTTTGCTAATATTTCGGAATCGAGCGGGGTATGCGATTGCACTATAAAGGAGTGCTTTTGGAGGTCGTAGTCGAGGACGACCGCTAAGTCTTCCTCAGAGTCGCTAACCGTGGGGATGGTGGCGAAAGCAACGGGGCGGTCCGGCGCTATACTTAGGCTGAACCCTTTGTGGCTTGTGCTGACCGCAGGGAAACGTAGGAATGGTGCGACGAAGGCCGGTATTGGGATCCGTTATCGTTATTGTGGTTTCCGTTTCGCTAAGTGTATCGACGGTACTCTTGGTTAAGACATTGAAGGGACGACCGAGCAGGATATCGTAAGCGGGGGAGCGCAGGACGTGGATCTGAAGGTACAGGGTGATACCGCCAACAGTGCAAGGGACGTTACAAGCTAGACCGAGGGATTTGTCCATAGTACCGTTAGCGCTCTGCATGTTCAGAATGATGCTGGGGTCGTAGGAGATACCGAGATAGTTAGCGACTTCAGCAGACATGGAGATGATCTGGGAGCCGCTATCCGCTATACTTTCGATTTCCTCGCGGTTATCGACCAAGAGCATGATGGACCGGATTGACTGAGATTCCTGAGCGACCGTTAACGTAACCGACTCCTCACCAGGCAGTAGCGACTTGATGTATGCTTCCACTGGGTCGATCGAGGTGACTTGGGCTCTAGCGGTGTCGGTAAGAGGAGGGTTGGCAGCGGAGGTGTCGTTCAGGGTAAAGAAGGGCAGAGCGTCATCCACGATATCGGTAGACTCTTGGAAGGCAGTAACGTTAGGAGGCGCATTCCGTTTAGGAGTAACGGCGTTTCTGAACTGGTTCTGTAGGTCGTTAGAGAGGGAACAGAGTTCGCCGACAGAGACGGTAAGCTTGGTCTGAAGAACCCGGTCAAATACCTGCTTGGACTGTTCAATATCATAGATGGGGGCCGTACTCCGGTAAGCAGCATCAGGCCGTTTGTCAGGAACACCAAAGTTTCGATTAGTCGGAGGCTGGTAGCGAGACGAGATACCGGAATAGGGGTGGACTGGGGGATCGACCGTGGGAACAGGGTTAACGATTGGCGGCTTAGGGACTTTAGCGGTACCAGTAGTGGAGGCAGAGGCAGGACATTCGTTAGCGACAGGGACGGAGCGCTCGTTAGCGGCAGGGAGACTGGCAGAAGAACTGGTAGCGGCGGAGTTGTTAGCGGCTTTCGGGGGAACCGGTCGATATCCCTTAGCGCGAGGGATCTCGATACCGTCAAAGACTTCCGCTGGGCGGCGAAGAGCGTAGAGTTCCCGTTCTAAGGCAGCAACACGTGCTTCCCTGGATAACGTTCCTGGGCTAGCGGTTGCCGGTTGCAAGACTTCGTGAATAAACGTCTGGGACATGCCTTGGAGTTGTTCCGCGTCAGGGTTAGCATTAGCAGTGAGTTGGCCGGTAAGAATCTGGTTGGGGTTGAGCCTGTGCCATTCGTCGACGCGTTCCATATAGAGCCGTTTGCCAACATAGTTGGGGATCATAGCGCCAGACGGTAGGACAACCTTGTCTTCATGGTTCCGACAGATTTTGCCTTGACTGATGAAGCTTTCAAGCTTAACGCAATTGCCTCGTACCATTGTGTGACCGGTTTCGCCGCAGAAGTGACAACTGTCGCTAAGAGGTCGAGAGGCGCGGGGCTGAGAGTTGTTACCGGCAGCCAATGCAGCCATCTTTTCCTCCATACGTGCGAGAGCGCTAACGATAGCGGCGGCTGCGATGTCGAGAGGTTCCTTTTTAATGATAGTGGTTGGTACGGGGGTGGGAGTGTTAACGGTGGGAGTCTTAGCATTAGCAGTCGTTGGTTTCTTCAAAGTCGTGGCGGTGTCGGTACCCTTCAGAACCCATTTGGCAGCTTCAAAGACTTGTTCTACCTCATAGGGGTCTTCCGGGTGATGGTTGGGAAGGGTGATTTCTAAACGGCGGATGAGTTTGGACCATAACGAAGTCGGTATGCCTTGCTGGAACAGACGGCGTTCCTCGTTCCGGTAGATCTT
>QGOB01002172.1:0-24410 GCA_003313055.1 Termitomyces sp. MG145 | reverse complement strand
GGGGGAGTAGGTATGGAATGGGTGGGGTGGGTTGGTTAGGAGACCGGGGTGAAGAGAGAAAGAGATGCGGACGATAGGTAAAGAAATGGAGAAGGGAAACGGAAAGGAGAAATGAGTCACGGAACGGAATGAGGCACGGAGACGGGAGACAAGAGACAAGAGACAAGAGATGAGAGACGAGAGACGAGAGCCAAGAGAGAGAGAGACAAGAGAATAGATTGAAATTGAGATAGAGACAGAGACAGAGACAGAGACACGGAAATACAGAGAACTACAGTTAATATCAAGACTCCTTGACTCGTATGCTACCCTATGGTTTATGTACCACCCTCCCGCTAAGTCCTGGGTAGGATTCTAGCCGGGACCAAGACATCTGATTCCTCCGGCTAAGTCCCCAGACTGGCTCCCAGCCCCAGGGTCGTGATAGTGGTCGGGGCATGCTGGCGCGGGCTACAGCGGGCTTGTGTCGGGCGGGTCGGTGGTCACGGTGTGTGGTGGTGGTGCCCCTCAGCGCCACAGAAGCAGGTGGCCTTGTGACATGCCGACGGTTTGCGGGAGGAATGTTGCGGAACGTTAGATGATGGCCGGGATGCCGGGCATCTGGATGTGCCCGGTGACAGGGAAGCCTTTGGGTGACGTGTCAGCCGAGATGCCAGGGTTCAGTGATGGCCAGGGATCTGTTTGGAGATGGCCGCGGGTGTTGCTGGTGCAGCATTGGGAGGTTGTTGGTGGTCCCGGGGGTGTGCAAGGGGTGCGGGGGAGGTGTGTGTCGGGGCTGGGGCCGCATATGGGGGTCTGGAGATGGCGGGGTCGTGACAGTATGAAGTGAAGTCAGGTGAGGTTTATTGTGTTGACATGAATGAGGGCAAATGGGTCCAGGGGAGCATGGCAGCAGCAGATGTGACTTGCATAGATGGAAAAAAATTGGTTTCCCTACTCAACAAAGCATTATACAACACGATGGATGGAGCTAGGAACTGGTGGAGGACTTTAGATGAGGAGATGAAGAGATTGGGTTACAAACAATCAGAGGTGGATCAATCAGTCAGGTTGAGGGAAAGAAATGGAGAAAAAACAGTTACCAGCATGTACACGGACAACACATTGGGAATGTCATTGTCAGAGGCAGAAGCAGTTAGAGTATGGAAAGAACTCGGGGAAAGGTATGAAATCAAGGATCTTTGTGACATAAGGTTTGTTTTGAGTATTTGCATTACACGCGACCAAAAGAACCGACTCATCACACTTGACCAAGAGGAGTACCTAAAGTGTACACTCAAGAAGTTTGGCATGAGTGATTGCATGCCAAAGTACACACCCCTGCCCCCAGGAATCATACTGAGCCAATCCCAAGCACCTACTACAGAAGAAGATCACCAATACATGAAAGACAAGCCATACTCCGAGGTACTCAGCTCACTAATGTATGTCCAAATTGACACCTGCCCTGACATTGTGTTCGCAATTACGTGCCTCAGTTGCTTCATGACAAACCCAGGGAAACTGCACTAGTTGGCATTACTCCACATCATGAGGTACATTAAAGGAACATTGTCTTATAAACTATGATACAGAGGACTGGACTATACTGACTACATACCCTGCAATACTATGACTCAGATTTTGCAGCGGACATTGATACCTGGAAATCAGTGTCAGGGGGGGGTCTTTATCCAAGCCGGAGGACCCACATGTTGGAGTGCCAAGTACCAGGATACGGTTTCAACATCCATAACAGAGGCCAAATATATCAAATTAGGCAGAGCAGCAGAGCAGGTGCAATGGATGTTCTCAGCCCTGGAAGAAATCGGCTTCAGTGTCCCACTCCCAGCAGCCCTGAAAGGCAACAATAACAGTTCCATTGCAATTGCGGAGAACAAGAGGAACCACAATTGGGTGAAGTTAGACACCACTTCATATGTCATTTGGTCAAGGAGGGAAAGATCAAGATCAATTATGTAACCAGCTCAGAGAATATTGCTGACTTGTTCACGAAGCCCCTGCCAAGGCCACAACATCATAAATTCTGCATGGCCCTTTGTTTGTGTGATGTAGTACTTTGCTAAAGCAAAGTTATTGTAGTTCTGGGGCTTTGTAGTAAGTCACAATAAACCATTCTAAAGCAACGAGTTTTTGTATTGATATATATATACTAGTTTCCTGACCATGAGTCCAAAAACTAAAGTAGAGGTTTTTCAATGAACTCCAGCCTAAGTGATTCACTCCCTGGGAACCACTGAGCCTTTATCCACTAATTTCCTGTCGATTCTAACCTATTTCTACTCTATTTATACTGTTCTAATGGGTGCACAGACCATCTTTCCATGTGACTTGAGAATTCTACAAGTAGATTACTATATTCCCTTTTCCATTGAATTCCCTTGAAACATTGCCTATTTTCCATCCATCCACCAGGTTCCGTTACCAATAAGTTAATTGATAACCCTTTCCTGCATAGAACATGATAGACTTGTGAAGAATTTCCGGAGTTTCACTGCTTCCATGAAACATTCATGTTCTGAGAAGGAAACAATAACATCGGTCCTTCTTGCTGCCTCAAGACCTAATATTCTGTCCCTTCCACCTATCCCCTCATATTCCATGATTTTTGATGCTTCTGGGGCTTGCCTGACAAGTCCTAGAGTCACCATATTCCGGAGTTCTTCCACTTCCAGGAAAACATTCATGTTTCTTGGAAGGACATGAATGTACTTGTTCCAGCTGTTTGAAACATGCTAGGAACATATTCATCCAATGCCCTTCTTCCTAACATTTATATTTCCATGTAGTCCGATGTCCTGACTTTTCCTGAGCCAGCCCTTTTCCTTCTGTCTTCTAGAGTATCTGATAGTTCACCTTGTTCTGACATACCACATACTCTCCTGAACTCAGAGCTTTCCCCAGCTCTTCCTAAGTCTTCCTACTTCGTTCCCTATGTTTCCTGATCTTCCTTCAATCATCATTGATCCATCCCATTCATTCCAGTGGTAACCACATTTCCTCTTTTGATCATCTTTCTTTATGGGTCTTTCCCCTAGTCAGAATCATTCCTAAAATTCTTCCTCCTTGTTCCGGACTATTCCCCCTTATTCCCATGGTTCCCCCTCTTTCTTTCTTTGCCTATTTTCGATGATTTCATATTCCAGACCTTCCTATCTTTTTATTCCATGGAGTAAGATGTCAGATTCTTTGATTATCTCTTGATTAGAGATATCTGGCAGAGATCTGCTATGTCCACCATTCCAGCAATAATAATCAATATTTAATTGTCCATTTTTCGTCCCCCTGCTTGTCAGAATACTCTATTATTTTATTAGCCCTTCAGCAATGTGAATTGTTTAAGTGTTCCCATGTTTTCCGGTTTCTGAGGAGTTGTCTGCCTGTTATGCCTACAGTTTTCAGCACATAGTATGGTTTGTTTTAACCAGGACTTATGACTTTAGACATAGAGTCATATCAGTGAAGCGTGATGCGTACTGAGAGTCCAGGGGAATGTTGGAGAGAGATCCCAGTACGTGCACTCTACTGTGGCCTGGACAGCATGTGAGCAGTATGGGAGTGATCAGGTACTGTACAGTAGGTAGAGGAGGATTCAGATTCGGATTCGGAAATCACACATACCTCAGTCATTTGGATACCGACTGAGGTATGTGACATTCCTTACTTAGAGACACAGAGCCACTTACTAACTCAATACCAGTAACTGTAATCAACAGGTATATAGACACAATTCAGTTGTTTGGATACCGACCGAGTAACTGTAATCAACAAATGACATGTCTAAGCTGTTAGAATGCCGAATCAAAGCACCATCAACTACGACGTCATTGCTATCACGCATAATTGCATTAATGGCCACTCATTAATAGCCATTCATGCCACATGCCTCATGTTTCATTAACGGCCACTAATTAGTGGCCATCACCCCTTGTTACTATGGACTTATATATACAGGACATATACAAAAACAACCCTCAGTCATTTGTACGAGACTGAGGGTGCGTAAATCATAATACTCACTCACCTTCCGCATACTGATGAATACCTTAGAATAAACTTACCATTATTCTTAGGTACAGATACTTCTTAGTCACTTGTACGAGACTGAGGAATAAACTTACCGTTATTCTTAGGTACACAAGAATAAGATTCTAACAGGTTATGGGTTATTGCTGAGTGGACGCTACACTCGCATAGTCATTCCGGCAAATCACAAGAATCTTAACCTTGCATACGGATGACTCGTCTACTCCTCACGTATCGCTACTTTGGCACTCTCGGACCTTGAGACACCGATCACGCCAACCATCCACTACATTTTTTTCTCACCTAAATCTGAACTCGTGCCCAGAGCTATTGGATCTACCTCCCCCTAGTCTCCCCTATCATCGCAATGTCCAGTGACGCTACCCACCCCCGCATTCGACCAGCCAAGCTTAATGCCCACTGGCCATCCTCAGAAACCCCTTTCAACTGCACGACTGGTGAATTCACCAAGTGGTCCACGAAACTCGAGATTTTTCTTCAGCAGAGCGGGCTCGAGAGATACATATTTGCATCTGAGAAGAATCTGTCAAGGCTGATCACCAGTCCCAACCCCAGTTCAGAACCCAACGCATATGCAAACTGGCTATCCAACAACGACCTCATTATTGGCGTTATCCGGGCAGCAATCTCTGAATCTGAGCAGGAGGGACTGGACACTGATGGTACGGCCAATGAGTGCTATGACGCTCTGAAGGCATGCGCACACCGCAAAGGGCCTGTCAAGCAGGTTGCCCTTATCCGGGAGGCACTCTCGACATATGCTCCGGTTGCAGAGCCTATTGACACTACCGCCAGAAAAATCTGCGAGCTGATTGACCGTGCCTTTGCAATTGGTATCATTGATAAGGACTTGCTGAAGTGTATTGCCCTTCTGAACTGCATCAATGACAAATCTTTCGAATCCATTCAGACACAGGTGTCTCGTGGCCTCGCGGACTCAACAACAGCAATTCCGTACACCTCCTCTCAGATCCGCAAACTGTTTCAGACTGTCGACAGCCTCGCTACTCTCACTCGGCCCCCTGCCAGCGAAGCTGCGCTTGCTGCCCACAGCTCAAAAGGTGGCCACAACCACGGGCCTGGTTTCCCATGCTGCAGTGTGTGTCATGCTCTTGGACATTCCTGCTGGGGCCACACAAAGGAATGGTGTATCAAACTGGGAGGAGGAATGGCTGGGAAGACAATAGATGAATCCAAGGCCGCGCGGAAAGCCGCACGAGGAGGAGAAAGAAAGGAAAAAGGGGCAAACTCATCAGCCAACCTCATCAAAAATGGCATCGCTGTTAAAGGCCTCGATGGCCAGGCTTACATTGTAGATACGATGCACCTTCAGAAGATACAACTAGAGCAAACTGAATTCGCCGGCATCGCCAACTCCACAAATATCAGCACCACAGATTACTTCGAGTACCAGGGATTCATGGCCATGGACGACAAACCCAAACCAGCCGACTGCGAGCCCAGAGTGAGTGTCAATTGGAACACCCACACGATCCCAGCAATACCTGGCTACGAGACCATCCTGGCAACGACAAGTGTATTACCATCAAACCCCTCCAGTAACACTCAACTCATCTCCGTTAACGAAAAACCATTCTACATGGACTCCGGTGCGACGGTGCACATCTCCCCATGTGCATCTGATTTTGTCACATTAAAAGCTATACCCCCACAGGCAGTCAAGGGGGTCGGAGGAACCTTGATTGAGGCTGTAGGCATAGGACAAATCAGATTACAGGTCCAAAACCAAACCGAAATATACTTGGAGAATGCCCTCTACATCCCCAACTCAACTGTCCGACTCATCTCAATATCAGCTCTGACCATAGGAATGAATGCCGTGATTATGTTCAGTCAAACCGGAGTAACTATACTTGATGGGAACAGCGGAGTCCTACTTGCAGCAGGCCCTCTCATCCCAGGACGATGACTATACACCCTTGAGCTACAATCCGCCTTCACGGAGCATGCCCTAACAGCGACACGAAGTCCCATCAGCCTGGATACCTGGCATTGGCGCCTAGGACATGCAAACTATCAAGTCGTCGCCACAATGGCCTGCTCTGGCCTGCTCCCAGGTACGCCCTCCATTCCCTTCCCTGAGCAGCCTAAATATGACGTCTGTATCCTTGGCAAACAGACAAGAACACCAGTGCACAAGGTGCGGGAGGAAGGGCATAGGGCAACGTGAAGGTTGCAGATAATCTGGATAGACTTAGCTGGACCAATGAGTGTACAGTCACGTACTGGAAATAAATATATTATGGACCTTGTTGATGACTACACGAACATGCCATGGTCAATCCCCCTGAAGTCAAAAAGTGATGCGTTCACAGCACTCCAGATATGGCAAAAAGCAAGGGAACATGAGACGGGACAAAAGGTTGAAACTTATCGTACGGGTCATGACAGTGAGCTCAAAAGCCATCAAATGGAGGCATGGATAGCATCGATAGGAACTCACCGAGAGTACGCAGCACCTTACACCTCTGAACATATGGGATGGGTGGAGCGAATGCACAGAACACTTCAGGGAAAAGCCCGGACAATGAGGATTGCTGCTAAGTGCCCTGAATCACTATGGGACAAATTCTACTTAACTGCCACACATCTACACACAAAAACAGCCACCAAGTCGCTAAATGGCAAGACTCCTTTTGAACTATGGTACAAATGCTCACCTGACTACACATACATGCGGGAAATTGGATGTTGTGCTTTTGTTCTCATCCTGAATCAACACAATCTGAAAATCAACGCATGATCAATAGAATGCATCCTCATTGGGTACGCACAGAACTCAAAGGCATACAGATGCTATGACCCGAGGACTATGAAACATACCATGTCCAATTCATTGAGCGTCACAATACACCACCAACCCCAGCACTGATTAAGAGTTTGGCGCCTGTAGCACCTGCGACGATGGAAGATCCAACGTCAATCATCGGGGTCAAAGAGACTTCTGTGGATACCCCATTCAACACTCATGATGACGACAACCCTGTAGATCCAACGCCCGTTCCCCTGTCAGACGACGAGGCAGTGCCACTAGTTGAGCCGCCTCAACAGAACATGCCTCGACGATCGAACCGAATACCTATTCCCACTGTCAAGGCCAGGCCTAACAATCCACCCGTCACTAGAACCGAAGCTGCCATCCAGGAATCACGTAATGCCGCTGATCGGGCTCGAGCTTTGAGGGCTGAAAGGCGTCAAGACAACTCGGCGACTCAGAACTCAGCTCACGCACCCCTGGATGCCGACACAGAGCATACGGATGAAAGCCCTTCCCCAGATACTGCTAACTCAGCATCATTTGAGGCAATTGAACACCTATTGGCAGTCGCGGAATCCCTTGGCAATCCAGCTTCAATCAACCTTGGGGATGAACCCCGGACATGGTGTGAGGCGATGGAATCCGTCCATGCCAAGGAGTGGGAGGCAGGTTACCACGACGAACTACGATATCTTAAAGAAATGGGTGTTTACAAGCTTGTACCGCGAGATCACGTCCCGATGGGTCACAAGGTTAGGAAAGGCAGACCGATATTCAAAGTCAAGCGCGATGAAAATGGGAAAGCAGTGCAGTTCAAGGTTTGTTTGGTGTTCAAGGGATACAAGCAGGTATATGGACAGGATTACACAAGAACAACCTCGCCGACTGCACGCATGGAATCCTGGTGCATACTCCTGCACCTAGCCACAGCACAGAACTGGGATGCTACTCAAATTGACGTCAAAACTGCGTTCCTCTATGGACTTCTTCCTGAGGAGGAGATTCAATACATGGCGCAACCCGAAGGTTTCGAGGAACCTGGAAAGGAGGAGTGGGTATGGTGCATACAGCGCGGTCTATACGGCATGAAACAGGCAGGCCAAATATGGAACCACACATTGAATGACAACATGGTCTCTTGGGGATCCACTAGGCTATCTTGTGAATCATGTGTCTATTACCGTAAGACGGACACAGGTACAGTGATAGCTGCAGTACATGTGGATGACTTTCTCTCGATTGCGAGCACCAAATCTGAGAATGAACAGTTCAAGGAACAGCTACGATCAGTATGGAGTATCTCGGACCTTGGCCTTCCCCGTTTTGTTGTTGGCATTGCGATTGAGTGGAACCGCGACGACCAGACAGTGAAACTGTCACAAACCGCACTAATTGACAAGATCATTTCCCAATTTGGACAATCAGATGCCTCACCACTGTCACTTCCCATGGAGCCCGGTCTCAAACTCAGAAGAATTGACAGGTCCACCCTCTCGCGCGAGGAACTCGATGCTATCGCAAAGATGCCCTATAGATCCCTTGTCGGCTGCCTCTTATACATTGCAATATCCACGAGGCCAGACATTGCTTACGCAGTACAGCAGTTGACCCAGTACGTCGACTCTTACACTAGCGTACACTGGAAAGCAGCCACTCGACTTGTCAGATATTTGAAGGGTACACGGCTGATGAAACTTGTTCTAGGAGGGAAGAGTGGGCCCGTCAACCTCACTGGCTTCACCGACTCTGACTGGGCCAACTGCCTGGACACACGGCGCAGCATCGGGGGCTATGCGTGGAGTCTAGGATCAGGAGCTGTATCATGGGCAGCACGCAAACAAAAGTCCATCGCAGCCTCGTCTTGCGAGGCCGAATATATGGCCGCCTTCGAAAGCGCACAAGAGTGCTTATGGCTACGTGCCCTTCTAAAGGGGATTGGCTATGACACGACTAGCAGACCGACCACCATCTTATGCGACAACAACGCAGCTATCAACTTGTCTGAGGATCCCACGTTGCACGCACGCGTCAAGCACGTCGACATTAAGTACCACTTCCTGCGTGAACGCGTCCAAGCGGGCGATATAACGATACGATATATCAATACTAAATACAATATCGCCGACATCTTCACAAAAGCCCTAGCTGCCCCCCTGTTCACTCGACTCCGTGCTCTGCTTGGACTTCAATAAGCTATACACACGCCGTGCGAGGAGGAGGAGCGACGAACCGTCGAAGTATGTGGTGAGGAGGAGTGTTAGAATGCCGAATCAAAGCACCATCAACTACGACGTCATCGCTATCACGCATAATTGCATTAATGGCCACTCATTAATAGCCATTCACGCCACATGCCTCATGTTTCATTAATGGCCACTAATTAGTGGCCATCACCCCTTGTTACTATGGACTTATATATACAGGACATATACAAAAACAACCCTCAGTCACTTGTACGAGACTGAGGGTGCGTAAATCATAATACTCACTCACCTTCCGCATACTGATGAATACCTTAGAATAAACTTACCGTTATTCTTAGGTACAGATACTTCTTAGTCACTTGTACGAGACTGAGGAATAAACTTACCGTTATTCTTAGGTACACAAGAATAAGATTCTAACATAAGCTGGACCCGATACATGACGGTACTCGCTCCCAACGATAATTGTTTGTGTTGTCCACTGCGCATGGCGTTGCGACGCTTGTGTTTGCCAGCTCTTTTCTAATGACATTACTGCTGCGCTATTTTAGGTCATACGTTTAAAGGCCAGTGTTTACTCTCTCGTGAAATTCCTGCATGCAACGCAATCTTTCTCCAATGAGGGCAGTCATACACACCTCAGGATGATCATGTCAATTTGCCTCGATCAGTCCGGATGACATTGTCCATTCAGGCCTTCAATCCCCAAAGTCTGGTCGAATCTCTAGCAGAAGTTTACAAAGCATCTACTCATATGACGTTTAACGGAATGAGTTGAAATGGGCAGAACCAGTCACCTATCAACATCGATTGCATGATTCCTGCCCCGCCACGTGTCGTCCTGTCAAGCTTTCCATTGACAACGCCAGGTCCAATTTCTGGCAAAAGTTTGCAACGCATTTGCTCACATGGATGTCTTACAGAACCAGTTGAAACTGGATGGAATCTACCTTTGCTCTGCGTCGCACAATGCAGCTCCCTTTGGTTTTTCTTTTTTCTTCTCTCTTCGCTCTTTTTCCCGCATGCACTGCCTCTGCGGGACATTCTATGAGTTTCAGTTACACCGGCATTAACGGCCCTCTAGGGTGGACTAGGACGGACAACGTGAATCCCACCAGTATGAACCAATCACCTATCAACATTGATTCCACCGTTGCCATCGCAGATTATCCTGTCAAGCTTTCCATCCCCAACGCCAAGTTGAATTTCACAAACAACGGACATACTTTGCAGGTTGCCACTGGAGGAAATCTTACATACGGCACGGAACATTACCAGCTCGTCCAATTCCATTTCCATACGCCTGCTGAACATCTGATCAGTGAGGAGTTTTTCCCACTCGAAATGCATTTAGTATTTCAGGCAGCTGGTGCCTATCCCACCAATCCCTGTAGGATTCAAAGATTGTCCTGATGCATACAAATCTTATTGACTGACACAAACCCTTAGTTAAATTGGTTATTGGTGTTCTATTTGAACTACGGGCCTCTTCAAGAATGAAGCTTCTTGCGATCCTTGCGAAAAGCATCCCTCGAGATGTTGGGACCTCTGTCATTACCCGCAAGCTCATCTTTAAGCCATTAATCAACCATATTGAAAAGAAGGGACTTTACACGTATCAAGGCTCGCTGACGACACCGCCCTGTTCTGAGGGAATCACCTGGCTTGTGCAGACAATGAATGTTGTGTTGAAGCTGGCGTGTCTTAGTAACCCTGCAGAACGGAGAGTGCCGTGTGATGTAGCCACCACATATTTGGATGTCATTTGATCACTTTTACTAATCGATAACGGAGTATTTAGATGTAGTAAATGACTAATCAGCGCCGATGTGTATGTATATAGGTAGATGATAAGGACCATAAGTCCTTGTCCGTTTGAACTCAATACATTGTTATATCCACGCCAATGTTTAGCTTTGCATCAATCGCCTATCGCCTATGATTTACTTCAACACAAACGGACCAAACCCTCATCATGTCCAGACTCGCTACTATCAAGACCGCCGATCTGGTCAATGATATGGTCGAGGATGTCAGCAGGCACTTGGATAATCCCCCGAAGCACGGATCCTTCTTCTCAGTCTTCAACGAATGGGTTACCACTATCTTCCCCATCCTCACCTCTTTGATACTCAGTATAGCGATGCAAATCGACGAGAAATTTGCAACCACCCCCGTCGGTGTCCAGCTGAGCATGATCCCTTCCACTGCCACCTCTGCTAGGCAACAGCACCAGGGCAAGCCCCGATGAAAGCTCTGTCATGCCCGCGGCCACTCTGCCAAGGAGTGCTGCACTGCTAACCCCACTGCAATGCGTAAACGTGGAGCAGCAAATTCCAACCTGGCATGACAAGCATGGACTTTGCAAGCCGCAACTGTCACAGTTCCATTTGCCCCCACCTTCTTGTATCCTGGGGTTACACCCTACCCCGCCCTCGGACCCATCCCTATGGAGCTGGCTGCACTTGCAGCCGATTCCACAGAACTCCGCTGACGGGCTGCCTAATCCGCTCATGACAAATGCCGCCAAAAGCATCCCACTTAGACTTGCGGGTTTAGGAGGGAGTGTTGGAGCTGGCGCATCTTAGTAAACCCGCAGAATGGAGGGAGTGCCATGTGATGTAGCCACCACATATTTGGATGTCATTTGATCACTTTTACTAATTGATAACGGAGTATTTAGATGTAGTAAATGACTAATCAGCGCCGATGTGTATGTATATAGGTAGATGATAAGGACCATAAGTCCTTGTCCGTTTGAACCCAATACATTGTTATATCCACATAAATGTTTAGCTTTGCATCGATCGCCTATTGCCCTCGATTTACTTCAACATGTCGATGTCATGACGTACAAGGTGTTCAAAGAGGTCATCAAGTTCAATGCTGATACATTCAGAATATACCAGGGAAGGAGAATCTTATTACTTTTGCGAAGGATAACTACCCAGCTACTACATAGATACTGAGACATTATCACCTGTGCCTGTTAGAGTATTCTTGAGACACCCTCATGTCTGCTTGAATTATATGTTTGATTGATGGTTTGAATCTACTATCCTCTAGTCAGTGGCCTATCCTCTAGTCAGTGGCCTATCCTCTAGTCAGTGGCCTATCCTCTAGTCAGTGGCCTCTGATATACAAGCAACATCTTGAAACTCCACTGCCTTGGTTCATCATTCTCAGGGGTTTCAAACAGGTTACTGTTCTCTTGTCCAGAGTACTTAGTTGTTTAATTTGAAAAGTAAGTAATGAAATAGACAACTTAGTTGTTCACACACAGTTGTGTCCAACACTGAGGGTGTGTAGCTTATCTACTTGATAATGACATACCCATGCTTACTTATTCCTGTAGCTAAATACATTGTATCCTCCTACAGGTCAATATAGTTATTCCTACACAGTCATGTCTAACACTAAGGCTAAATACTTTGTATTCTCCTACAACAGGAAGTCTAGTCATGGGACAGTTGTGGCAGCAGTACATGTGGATGATTTCCTAGCAATTGCAACAAGTATACAAGACTGAGGGTAAGCAACTACATACTTGAAATAACAGACACAAGACTAATAAGCTTACCTAATCCCATTACTTACTTGTGTGCTTTAGGTAGGCCTAAATGAGTCAACTATATGAGACTGAGGTCCCATTAATTACTTGTGTGCTCTGGGTCTTAGCTTCTAATAGTCAGCTTGTAACACTCCTCACTGTAAGTGAACACCTTCCCCAAAGCCAAGACTGAATTCTGGAGGCTGGCCAGCTTCTTCTTGACCTCTCCACTCCCTCTTTGAACTTCACCTCCTTACTCCTTTCACCTCATACCTCTCCTCCCTAAGTCCTGGTGCATCTTCCACAATAGTCTTCGCTACCTTGATAACTTCCTTCAGGTAATACTTGTTATCTTTATGTCTTTTGTGATCTGGATCAGTGTAGTGTCATCAACAGCCTCAGGATATGAGTCCAAGATTTCTTTGATGAAGTCCTCCCAACTTTCCCCATCCTCAAAGCTATCAAATTCCATCCACTCCATCTCAGTTTGTGCAGTAAATGTAGTCCAAGCCCCTCTTCTTCCTCTCCTTTGCATCTCCAACACCTGTCATGACAAACAGGTTTTCCATCCAGCACACAAATTGTCATACTTTTGCAGGTTGTGTATGATTGAACCTAGGTGCATCATGACTGGTAGCCAGCAGTAGCCTTTGTCCTTGATTTTTATTGTCCTCCATATTTATATTTATATTTTCCATATCTCCTCTTCTCTGTGTCCTCACAACTCTATTCCTGCACAATATTAATGCTGGGTTGTCAAACATGTTGTGCTCAAGAGCCTCTTTATTTTTTCTGGATATAGCAGTAGAACCCACTTGGTGATGCTGCCATTATTCTCCTTGGTTGTGTAACCTTGGGTTGTGATGGCGACAACCCCCACAGTGCAAAACTAATCTTGCTTTTGGCAAGTAGTCCTCAAAGTATGAGGGCCAACATACACAGTGATTAAGTGTTGTTCAATGTGCTGAAGCCCCTTGCAAGTGGCCTTCAGATGAAGTGCTCAAATTGTCAAGGGCATCAGGTTGCATCATGCTCATGCATGAACTTGCTAGTGAGTTGACTATGCTGTTTGAGATTGCTCTGCTCTTTTGTGTCAAAAGAAAATATGTTTAAGGAACGTGAGATGGCAGTGAGACTGGCAGGTTTGGAAGTCTGAGATATGAGGATAAAGGATACCCATGATAATTGTATTGAAAGGGCATCAAACCCTTGACAAATCAAATGATATTCAAGCGCATCAAGAGCAAGAACTCAGTTACTGGTACCCCAAAAACGCTTGATGGAATGGAAATTGTCTTGGTTAATTATGGCTCGAGCAAGGAGGCAGAGTGTTTGTACCATTTACAAACATCAACAACTGGATAATGACAAGATCTCGAACCCTCATGGCTGACGAGCAAGCTGTGGTGTTTGGAGTACCTTTCTCGATTGGAATGATCAGAATGCTCGGCCAATGCTCATGGCCACTGATCATATCATTACCAACAAAAACTCAATTGTGATCGCTGATCATCACAAGTCGTTGAAGAAAGTTGGTTGAAGTATTGTGGCTAAAGATCTCGACTCATCAGAATCAATCCACATTCGCATAGCTTCGGTTCCCTGACATCAGTCAGTGCTGGCACTGAGTCAAGCAACATTGCAGCGATGCTTGGCTGCCAGACCCCCTCGCGAATACCATATCCTCCCCCTTTCAAGATGTAGGTTCTTTAGACCTCCCGCTGTCCAGTTGAAATTTGCCACATGTTAAACTAAGGCATCTTATTTTTCACGGATCGATCTTCTGAATTGTAGGAACTGATGATTCTCTCTTCCAAGCAAGGTATACTCTTTTTTTTTTTCAAATTGCTTGCTGGAATCGAGATCCCGTCTGTTAGTCCATTGAAACCTCAAATAACTGCGATTATAATCTCTCACGACATGTAATTCCTGCTGGTACCACTGTCTCCTGGACCTCGTTTTACATACCCCGGCACCTATGCGTTTGCCTCCAGATTGAATTTGTGAAGTGGCTGAAGTAATTCATAAGCCCAATTACGTCGGTCTCTCTTGATACAAGTTCCTGCTCCCAAAGTACTCTATCCAATTCCACACTCGATCTAAACGTCCTGTCCATTCCCCCTCAGAGTCGCTCGCTGTGGCATTCATCTCCGTGTAGAAAGACTAATCTATCATTACAAGCTCTCAACCAGTAATCTGGATTGGACCGGACAATGTTCCTACCATTCGCTCGGTAATCGATTTTGTCAAAAACGTGATTATTCCTTGTATTTTGATCTCTTAGTGTCGAGCCGACAGTGACCTCGAACAGCAGACGACTAGTACTTTTACTACTACATCGTTACACCTAAAGGTATTTCCTCCATCCCTTAGACCATCCGTAAGTAGCTCGAACCACCATTAACGCACCCATGATTCCTGTGACTCAAAATTAGATTGGAGCCTGGCGTCCAAAGGAGCGGACACAATCCGCACCCAGGTATTCCCGTCTGTCAACAATTCCAACTTTGCGAGACTCTTTTGGTGTCCGGTGGAACGGGAAGACCTAAGGATGAATGCCGTCCAAGGCGGATAACTGGAAATTCTCGGGTTCAAGAAAGAACTCGACGTACCCGAGACGCATCGCAACCTCTACCAAAATGAACACATGGTATCCTTCATTAACCACTTGCAGAGAGAAACTTTTCAATGCACGATACCGTTTTGAACTGAGAGGCTTGTAACAAGCTGGATGGTACGCTGCAACACTCATCGTGAATCGTCCAGGACTATCACTCGAGCATCATGGTTTCCTTTAAATCTCTCCTCACTGTCTGTTCGGCAGCTATGACTGTTATGGCTATATCAGAGCTAACAAACAGCACGAACCATGAGCTTTCCCCTCACTTGCTTGTCAACACCGGCAGTACCGATTATTACAACGGCTATTATGCAGAGCGGTACAGGCGCTACAATGGATGTTGAGAACGGCCAATACAGTCTCACATGGAACACGGTCAGCCAGAATGTTGGTTGACGGCATTGGCTGTTATCCGGGAAGCTCCCAGTAAGTGAATATTGTCATGATGAACCAACCCGCAGAACCTGACTACAGTAAATTTTAGGATGATCAATTATAGTGGTAGCTTCAACTCGTCCGGAAACGGCTACCTCTCCGTTTATGGGTGGACTACTAAGGGTGGACTACTAACCCCCTCATCGAGTACTACATTGTCGAGCCCTATGGCACCACAACCCTGGCAGCGATACTACACTCCTGGGCTCCGTCACCTCCGATGGCGAAATATACGACATCTACCATATCGTGCGCGTAAACCAGCCCTCGATCATCGGAATCGCCACCTTCGACCAGTTCTGGTCCATTCGCAAGTCGCAATGTGTCAATGGAAGTGTCAACGTCGGCAACCACTTCAGGGCTTGGCAGTCTCATGTACTGAACTTGGGCATACACGACTACCAGATCCTCGCTACAGAGGGTTACCAGAGCAGCGGTTCTTCTTCTCTCTCGGTCTCTTCCGGAGGTTCTGCTTAATGCTTGTCAAAGTACAAGCTATCGAACGACGAGGTCTGAGGATAACGTTGTCCTGCTACAGCAATTTTAACATGCTCGCCCAAATCAGATCTTTTATCATGCAGTTGAAGTAGATTGAACGTTTAGAATCTTACAATGATTAATCTCAAAAGAATTTAAAGAAACCAAGTATTTTCCGCCCAATAGCCTGTGATGTCCAATCATAGTATGCACTTACTATTCATGTGCATCCCAAAGGTCGACAGAGAGCCAGTTCCTCCGTACGCATGCCCTCGTCACCTGAGCTCCAAACGTCATCAAATCAGTTTTGAAAACTCGTTCATACTCCGTTGCAGTCCACATTGATAGTTGTTTCCGGGTACAGGATTATCCGTCGTCCTCGATATCCAGCGGATTCCAAATCCTAGTGAAAGAAAGAATACCGTCAATGGCGCGCTCCACTTTTCTCCTCCACCTCTGGACATCCCCGGGCTCAGTATCACAACAGAAGGAACCCGATCTATCGAAGGTATCGTCAAGATGGAGGAGCGATTTGACTCCCTTGCCCAACTTACGCATGATGTAAATTGTAGTCGCGTCCGTCGCAACATAGACATCACGCAGGTAGAATAGGGAACGATATATATATATATTGGTGGTCGAAGGAAACTTAGTTAACGTTACACCCGAAGTTCAATATCGAGGACAATTAGTACGTGTATGGTAGATAAACTTTTTAGCCGACTGCGAATCGGATGTCTGGACGGAGTCAGTTATGTCAAACTGATCACTCAGGTCACTCTTGAATGATATAATTCGATCGACACTTTTCCCAGCAACGGCCATGTCGTCCACCATACACCAGGACAATTAGAATGATCTTCCCTTGTGAGCGCAGAATATAAAGACAGCAGTCGTCCGCACGCGATTTTCAGAATCCCGGGCACATCAGTACATTGTGTAGCCGCTCTTTCCATTTCTGGCCGGCTTGTTTGAGACCGTAGATAGCCTTGCCTAGCTTCCAATATTTCGCTTCTCTGGGGTTTTAGGGAGCTCTAATGTAGATTTCTTTGTCCAAGTCGGCTTCAAGGTACGCTCAGACAACATCTACTCGATCTATTTCAAGATTGAGCATAGCCGCTGTGTTTAGGAAAACTCGCAACGTGGTGAATTTTGCAATGGAGGAGAACGTGCCTTGGTAATATGTGTCTGGGATTTGTGAAAGCCCTTGTGCTACGATCCGTGGTTTAAATTTGACGCGATTACCCTGACCATCGAGTTTTTCTTTGAGAACGACTTTGCTTCCCACGGCTTTCTTTCTCGGAGGTAAGTTGTTTACTTCCACAAATACGCCCTTTTTAACCAGTTGATGGTATTTGTTTTGTATAGCTTGCCTCCACTTGTCCACTTCTGATGTGCACATGGCTTCACGCATCGACTGTCCTGACACAGCTACTTTCATTATCCTGGAGGTATCTGATCTGAATACGCTGACACCTGGTTGAAGGCTGACGTTTGGGCAGATGTTCCCATTTGATCCTTTTCCTAGGTGCTGCAGGTGTTTTCGTGTCGACAATACTTTGTTCTGGAGTCATGGGCCTAGAGGTGTTATGCTGTTGTCAGTGTTTCGCAATGCGACACGGCAAGAGCTAATAAACGAGGTTTATTATCGAGTAAAAAACACCGTAATGTAGCGTGCATTATTAATAAACGAGGTGAATCAAGCTAAGGAACGTATCGTACAGAACATCGGTACTGTAGCTCCATAGTCACGTGTGTATCGTGACCACGAAGTTTTCCCTTTCAGTGGGCTCCAAATGACAAACTTGTGAAGTTTTGTGAAGTTTTAATGCAAGGCTCAGTACTGATGAAGGGATGTCTCAGATGTGCACAAGGAAGGTTGCGGTCAGTGCAGGTAAGCGAGATGAAATCTTGACTTAGTATTCATGTGGGAACTGGAGTTCAATGTAGAAAGTTTAGATTCTGTATTGTACGGACAGAATAATACAATTGTGCTCACCTGGAGTTCAACATAGAAAGTTGAACTCCATGTGGGCAGCCATGAATGCAAAAACTGCTATCCTTTGCAACTGTTGGTGACTGTGGGTCCAGCGATGATCGAGGAACCTTAGTGCGCAAGTGCAGATGTCACTTTTGTCACTCCCACTCGATGAATTCTTCACCTCTTAACTGAGCAACAGATGACCATAAACCTGTGAGAAGCCTTTTGCAATGATTCAGGCTTTGTATCTAGTGATGCTTCCATTGCCATCATGCTTGATGCAGAACACAATGTGACTTCCAACAGCTTTTTGTCCCTTAGGGAGTGTTTGAACCCATTCAAAAGTGCCGGTTTTTTGCAAGGTTTTATATTCAGTTACGATTGCCTCCTCCTCCCACTGCTTCAAGCAGGCGGAAGATGCTGCTTCACAATATGTTCCTGGTTCATTCTTTTCAAATGCAATGTAAGCCCTGTTTTGACTATGATGTTCTTCTTCAGATGACTCTGTCATGACCCCACCAACTCCAGACCCTCATATGCTGCTCCACCCATGGCATACATTCCCCCAACCTCCCCTACACCTCCGGGACCATCAACAACTCCTCAACACTGCACCTCAGCCATCTCGGGAGAAGCCCACAGCCATCAGCAAAACCCCGCACCTCGGTGGCTATGTCACCCTGGGGCTTCTATGTCAATGGATATCACTGAACCCTGGCACTTTGGCCGCTACATAACATTCTGCCCGCCCACCACGTAACCCTCCCCCTGCAGACTGCCAGCACACCACCACCTACACCCACCGCCTGTGGCATTAGTGGTGCCACCATTGTGCACTGCAACCACCACTCACACAATGCCACTGCAGCCTGCACCAACATAACCTGATGGATGCCATGACCCCGGGGCTGAGACCTGACCCTGGGACCCAGCCGGAGGGTATATAAACTGTAGAGTATCATACAAGTTGGTAGTCTTGATATTGCCTTAGTCTCTGCCTTAGTTCCTGTGTAGTTCTGTGTTTTCTCCTCTATCTCATCTCGTCTCTTGTATCTCATCTCCGCACATTGTACCTTTGCTTCCATGACTTGTGCTTCTGTTCCATGATCCATATCTCCATTCCATATCTTTTCCTTTATCTCTTTATCTCTCATTCCATATCTTTTCCTCTACCTCTCTATCTCTCATTCCATATCTCTTCCTCTATTTCTTTATCTCTAGTTCTGTATCTCTTATCACTTCCCAGTTCTCTAATCAATTTATTTCTCACCTGTTCTGTACTTGTCTCTCTCAATTCCTGGACTTATCTCCATTTCAAATCAACTCATCTTCCCTTTTCTACTTTATCTCATCCTTTAACCTCAACTTGCCAAACTCATGCTCCTCAACTCCAGAGCACTCCTGTCATTGTGCGTGTCACTACTTTGTAACCCCAGAACTTCCAGACTTTGTCCCGGGCCCCCTGTAGCCTCACCAGAGCCTCCACTAAGCCCTGGACTTGTACCATGCCTCCTGAGCCTGCCTAGTAAGGACTCACCAGTGTAGCTGAGCCCCCATCGTCAGCGGGACCTGACATAATATCAAGACTCTACCTTACCCCATACTTGATGGAATAAAAGATGAAAAACTCGGACATTGCCAGAGAATGGATTGGTAATGTCCATCAGGTGACTCTGGCAAGTCAGGTGGTCAGAAAAGGGTCAGATGACCAGGAAGAGATCAGATGACCTTGAGAACAATGTCAGGTGATCAGAAATGCGGACACAATATGTACAGAGAATATCTAAAGGGGAGAAGAAGAGAAAAGGAAGGGGAAAAAGGAAAGGAAACAGGAGAAAGGAGAGAAGAGGGAATGGGCTCAGGAAGGGATGTCCTCTTACAAGTATACAAGACTGAGGGTAAGCAACTACATACTTAAAACAACAGACACCACACTAATAGCTTACATAATCTCATTACTTACTTCAGCTGTATCAAGGCTCAGTTGAAATTTATCAAACAATAGCCTGTTCATTATATGGAGTAAACTTAGCAGGATGGCCTCTAGGATGGTTTTCCTTGTCCACCTCCAACTCTCTACCAATCCTCCCAATAGTAAACTTCTCTAGACTAGTTTTAGCCTCAATCTAGTGCAGAGAATACCCTTTTGCAAGAAAAGAAGCAACAGTAGAGTATTGTGCAAGAGCAGTAGCTTTCATGATGGTGGTTGAAGGTCAAGACATGGTTCAACCAACTTGAACCACTTCCAAATATATCCAAGCATGTTCTCATGACTCCATTTATACTCCCACATGCAACTTACTCTTTATTTCCGACTAAAACAAACCTGCAAAATTAGAGATGCTAAAAAAAGTGTCCCAATGAGTGAATATTTTAAAATGATCATTATTCTATCAGTTTTGCTTAAAAATACATAATTCCAAGTGTGATCTGTAGCTACCACTTTAGGAAATCAAGAAGAATGTGCATTCAGGAGACATTGAGTCTAATGACTAAAAGCAGTCTGCCAGATGATACTACCTCCATAGGAACCCATGACCCAGCCTTCAAGAGATTGTCAATGTTGTCACTGTTAACAGTATAACCATCTTTATAGACCAGCCTGCAAGTGTTGGTTACACTTTTTGCATAATCTTTGTCCTTCACTTGCTGGAGGTTGGCTCATTAAGCATGATTGGCCAAAGTGCCTATGCCACAGATAGGATCCTTGTTGATTTTGAACATGGACCTTGGGCAAGTACCCATGTCATGGATAAGCACTATAAGTACCCCATGTATCTATATATAACAACAGCAGAGACAAAACTGATCCAACACTTGATTTTCTGGGTAATCTGCAGAATATGTGAAGATACATAAGTAGAATTGCTGTTTGATAGCATCAATGTATTGTAGAACTATTCCATGTTTGGATACTTCTTGGAATTCATCATTAAGAATGGTCTTTTTCATGAAGCAGTTTCTTTGTCTTCTTGACACTAGTTGGTACCTCAATTGCAACTGACTGGAACTTCCATCCTGGGCCATTGAATGGAGACTAGACATCTTGAGTTAAGCAACTTATCAATCTTGTCAAAGCTGTGCTGCAATCACTGTTGTCCTGTGTTTGTCCTCTTCTCACTGCCTGAATGGAACCAGTTGTCAAAGAAGAATGATGAGAGGATGCTTATCAAGAATTTTTCTATTTTCACAAGATGGCTGTTATGAATCAGCCACCTTCTCATGTTTATGCATGAATGTAGCTAAGCTAGCATACATGTCAGTAACACAATCTTAGAAAATGTCAATAGTGGTGGGATAAGCCAAAGTGATTAGTAGCTGTGGTGAATTTTTCACTCACATCAGGGGTTATAAGTCAAAGTGTTGGTGGTGAGAGCTCAATGATAGGGCCTAGCCCCTCTGGAAGGAAATTATCTTGAACAGCCAGTGCCTTCCAGGTTGGATGCCAAGTCCCAGTGCCTGCTTAGACATAAAAGTCAGGAAGATCTGGTACAGCAACAGTGTCTGCAACATCATGGTCATCATTCCAAGATAGAGTGCTGTGGAAAATGGACTATACCAGGATTGTCATTACCCCTCTCTCCATGCATCTGTTATTTTCATTTTTTCTTCTACATCTCTGGGTGTCACTTCTCCACCTAGTGCCTCACAGCTTATTTGGTTATGGCAATGTTTCCTAACTACATTTTTTTGGTCACATCTTTGTCACATTCCCACCACACCCCTCAGTCATCTGATCCACCATGTCTGACTCTGAGGAGTACATTATTATTACTTTTACTTTGTCCTACTTGCTTACCAGTAACTGTAGATATAGTCATCTTACACACAATGTCTGACTCTGAGGGATTAATCTCTATATTATTCTACAGGTGCTAGTCTGAGTCTTATTCTCAAGGTCCATGTTGTATTCACTGGTTAGTCTTGATGAAGGGGGAGCAGAAGAAGGTCATTGGCCATCAATAATCAAGTCTTCATTATTAATAAACAAGCTAATATCATTTGACAATATAAACATGAGAATTGATCTGAAAGGACTTGTTAAAGTATACCTGCATGAACACTTCTGCATCCATACTGCCCTGCCCACTTGAGTGGTATGAGAACTTACTTGTTGGGGTAACTCATGACTTTTCTCAGAGCCCCCTGAGTCCTTCCATGTGTGCTTACCAAATGGATTGCTCACACTGGACTTCAGCTTGTGAAAAGTTTAGACAGCCAGTCACCTTGAGGCACTTTTGAACTGTGGCAGCCATTCTAATGACTGTTGAAACCAGATCCTCAGTTGTACCCTTTTCCACAGCTACACATCTAGTTATGGTCAGCTTCTCCTGCTAATTTGCACAGTTGAATAGAAAGAAGAAGCCAAACTGAAGAACACAAGTCATTGTGTCTTTAAGGGTTCATTGCTGAGTGTGACTGGTGGAATTATTAGTTTGATTCTTGCTGGTAGTGCACAGACCAGGAAACACCTTAGACACAAGGGTAGGGAATGCAATGCTGCTGGGAAGCTGCTGCTTATCATGTGTACAACTGGAAGGATTTGTTTGTCAAGCTGTACATTGAGTAACACCAATGTCACTTGGGGTGATGACACATTGTGACCACCTTTGGACAGAAAAAGAAAGGATTGCATGTAATAGTGGATTTGGAAGGGGAAAACTGTACCCGGTGCATGTAAAGTTGAAGTCTCGGTTGATTGTGTTGTTAGAAATGGAAAAGTGACCATACCAGGAATTGAACCTGGGACCTCTTAAGTATGTGCCCCATATTATGCTCTAACCACTGAGCTATATGGTCTGGTTACACAAGGAGCTAGTAGGTTACATATAAGTACCTTCTAGGCATGAGATGGTTACTACTACTGCCACTAGGGTTCACTGCAGGAGCTGGAACACAGGACAGTTTTTGTGTAGTTAACTCAGAGCTCTAAGCTGTCAGATGACTTGACCTGTCATCATCTAATATGTGTGGCATATTCACCGCATCGGTTGATTGATGTACAGGATTGGGGATGTCAATTTTGTGGTGTTCACGTTCTACAGAGTTTGTTCTTGTTTTTTTGTTCACAAGGATGTTTATATATGGTCTTTTGTGCAGGTCTACGGCCCAAATATCTCAGCACTATATGTTTGATCCAAAGCTCTCCACATATCAACAAAACCTCTCATTCATCATTTCTTTAACATGGACCATACACTGTACAAGCTCAGGCAGGCCAGGTTACAAATCTGCATATGCAATGACTGGAGCAGTCAATTACTTACTATCCTTAATGCCCTTCCATGGTCTCAAAAAGACATTCGATGTGATTGCTGCACATGGACAGATGCTCGTGGCACCTTTGCTTGAGTTTTTGATTGTGAGGCCTCAGTGGGAGAGGGGCGTGAGGGTTGTTGTAGAGGAGTACGTCAGTCCATTGAGGGTCCCTACTATTTCAATCGTGGTGGTTGATTGGAACCCTATCGGGAGCAGAGATATCATGAATGTATTTGATTGGAAAGGCGGGGTAAGTGTTGGTTTTTTTGTTTTTGATGATTCTTTTGCGACCGAGCCTCTTCATTGAAGATTGGGATCCAGTGTGGTCATTTTTATGCTTATTCAATGGTTAAGGAATTGATTCCCAGGAATTGATGGTCAATGATGGGGTAGTTATTGTCAGGTCCCGCTGACGATGGAGGCTCAGCTACACTGGTGAGTCCTTACTAGGTGAGCTTGGGAGGCCAAGTACAGGTCCGGGGCTTCTCAGGAGCTCCGGTACAGCTATGAGTGGTCTGGGGTGAAGTCTGGACGCTCCAGGGTACAAGTAGTGGTGCGCATGAGGTTTGAAAGTGCTTCAGGCAGGGGAGCATGAGTTCAGGGGGTAGGGGGGTTTGTAATGAAGGGGGGAACAGGGAACAGGAGGGTAGTATTGATTGGGGGGCAGAGGTAGGTTCGGGAGTGGAATATCAAGACTACCTGACTCGTACGCTATCCTATGGTTTATGTACTACCCTTCCGCTAAGTCCTCAGCAAGGTCCTAGCCTGGGGCTGTAGCACCTGATTGTCCTATGGTTAGGTCCTGGGGCAGGTTCTCAGCCCCAGGGTTGTGACAGTTGTCAGGGTGTGCTGGCGCGGATCATGGCGGTCTTGCATCGGGTGGGTCGGTGGTCATGGTGCGTGGTGGTGGCGCCTGTCAACGCCACAGAAGCAGATGGCCCGATGACGTGCCAGGGTTTCATGGGAGGAATGTTGTGGAATGTTATGTGATGGCCAGGATGCTGGGGGTCTGGATGTATCCAGTGACAGGGAAGCCTTGGGGTGATGTGTCAGCCGAG
>QGOB01002169.1:0-10163 GCA_003313055.1 Termitomyces sp. MG145 | reverse complement strand
TTTACTTACTTTGTTTCTATTCATCATAGACTTTCTTTCTTCATACGCTTGCCGACATACACGCCTACCATTAAGCCCTCTACTTATTCTTTCTAACTTGTTACCACCATTCCCCACTCGCCTTCCATTAAGACGCAGTCATTAAGCGACGTTGCGCAAGCGCCATGATGATCTACTGAGTGTTTATCCTTTTTAAACCATTTATTTCCTTTCGCTTCGACCCGTTTACTTTGTCTTCTCATTTTTGTTACTTCCATTTTCTCCAACCGCTACTTTACCGGTCAATTGCATCTCCAAGAAAATGCTTTATTAAAAGACCCCTTAAGGGGGTTAGTCTGCGACAAAAAACAAAACAAAGAACTAAATAAAAATTGTTTTTTTAGGGCAAGGCAGAGGCGAAATCACCGGACGGCAGCTCCATATCCCCCAACTTCCCCCAGAACTCCTCTGTCACCCCTGCCTCTGCCTGCCATGCGATGAAGGCATTGCAATTGTCCTGATAACGCATCAGTGTGCTCCGCGCCCTTGCCAGCAGCTGATAGCAAGCTCATGCTGCTTGCAAGTTGTCCTCTGCCACCCGCATCTCCTTCCCTATCAATCGCCCGACCTCTGCCGCCCTCGCTTGATACCGTTCCAGGTCGCCTCTGGGATCAAACAGGAACGGGACCAGTAGGTCCTCCCCCAACCACTCGATCTCCTCCTCCTCAATAGTCGGTCAAGGAGGAGCACCGAATCTCCCCACCTGGCAAATTACGTTAGCATTACTGGTCCGCTGCAAAGGAAGAAGGAACTTACCAAGTCTCTCGCCTCCGCTTTGCCCATCTCATCTCCCATCTCCACTTCTGGCGTCTCCAGTTCTACCGGCCTGTTGTTGAGAAAAACACGACTGTTAGCGGCAGTTTGAACAAGAAAGCAAATACTCACCGGCTCCCACTAGGCTCTGCTACTGGTTCAGCCACCTCCATTACTCCCTCCCCCTGCTCGATGGCCTCTGTTACCGCCGCTCGCGCCTCAAGGGGAGTCACCTCACGAACTCCTTTGACCGAACCCTCTTCATCAGACTCCAACCGGCGCTGTTTAGAGCTCCTCACCGGCGTTGGTACCTCTTTGTTGCTCGACTCCACGACCAATTGGCTCCTTACTGCTCCCTTGCCCTTAGCGATGCCCTCTGCTACCGTCCCCTCTTGTCTCGTCGGCAGGAGGAGCATTGCCTTCTTAATGGCAGGCTCCCCGCCACCTGCCGCTATCTCTCACTGCCCCTCCAGGTACCTCCTTGCCACTCGCACCAAAGGGGCCCCCTCCGCCTTCTTTCCCTTGTGGCCCCCGCAGCAACCCCGTAACAACCTCCCCCGTACTGAACAACCTTTGCTGACCTTGTTACAACAGTAGCAAGGTAAGTTGCCGGTCGGGTACCAGCAGCCTTCTGGGTCGTTAAGGGCCCAGCAGCCATCGCACTACTGGCTGAGACATTAAGCCAAGACGATATTTGAGGAGATAAGCAAAAGACTTACCGCCCCCACCCTCTCACAGAAGGCAGCCCTTGCCGCAGGAGCCACCAGTTTCCTCTCCTTCCTTTGCCCAACTAGTTCTCCTGCGCCTGCTCCCGTGTCAAGAACTGACGAGGGCAAGCACCCACGCAGCAATCTCTTCAGCTCCTGGTCATTAAACAACTCAGGAACCGCTACCTCCTCATCGCTCCCTTTGTCCTCCTCGTCCCCGGCAGCCTGCTCCTTGCCTTTCAGCATCCTCTGATACCAGTCGTTGTTAGTATCTTAATGGCCACGGTAGTTAAAGTGGAAAACTTACCTTTGGAATGGTCATCGTCCTCGCCCTTGCCTCTGTTGCCGGCCTGGGAGTCTTTGGAGTCTGCAGTAATGCTGGCGACTCCGCTACAGCGCTACTGGCAGCTCCGACCAGCCGACTCGACCCCTCGCCACGGTCCTCTCTTGTCCTCATGCCAGTCGACGCCATAGGATCCTTGATGGGGTGCTGGAAGAAAAATTGGTCATCAAAAGGGAGTTCCTCGAATAGCTAGAAAATACCCTAACAACGCCGCTAAGTCAGTAGCGGCACCGTTAGCGCTTACCATCATAGGCGCCTCCGCAACCTCCTCCACCTCCGTTGCTCCAGCTGGCTGCTCACCCTTAATACAAGCATTAGCTTACCGACAAAGATGCTAACAAATAGGAAGCTTACAAAATGAATGTTGAATGGCCTCATCCAGGCCTCCTGTAGGTACTGGGCATATAATGCCTGGCACTCCTCCCCAACTGCCACCTGCTCTGCCCACGTGACTCCACTCCCGCCCACCGATTCGAACCAATGCAGATAAGTAGACAGAATTGACGTTACCGCCGACTCCGGATTAGTCGCGAGTAGGGTGCGCCCTATTGCCAGGACCTTTGGTGCCTTCTCAAGGAAGTCCTGGGCCACCACAAAATGCGCAAAGGTTGTGGAGTAGTTAAAGAAAGCAGGTGTCGACATGTCCAGAGGTGCTGAAACGATGAAGTCCAAAGGACCACTGGAATTTATTTATGGTTTTTTGGTATGGCGCACGGACCAAGACCCCCCACACAGACCATGCTTAACAATCACGAGACTTCGAGGATTTTCCTTTGACTGGGGACAGTCAGTTTTTCAGTCAAGGGGAGATGATATGCCCTGGTCAGCGCTGGCTGCCTGACACTGACAAGTCAAACCAAGCACATGACCTCAGCACGTGACTGCTACCGACCGACTACTAACGGCACCAACCGTTACTGACCTTTCCCTTAATGCCCCAGTCAACCTTTGACAATTCAGCCCCTTCTCTACGGCCCCCGACTGGCGGCCAACAATCGATCATAAAATTATTTTCACTTACTGTTTTCCTTTTCTCAATCTACTTACAATTTTCATCGTATTACTTACAATTTTCCTATTCAATAGCAGCCTCTGACATGCATTATCACATGCAACTGCTACGCTTACTATCTCTCACCGGTTTCCCCTTTTATCACCTTATGTACCTATAAATACTGCCCTGTCAGTAGCCAAACATCATCGAATCGTACCAGAGTCTAGTCCCCACTTCAGACTACGCTTAAGATCTCGTTCACACTCTCGCTTCGTTAACAGCTGATTTGGGTTTACCCAGTCCAGTCTCCTTTGCTCCTCATGCTCAGCCTGACAGTATTGTTGGACTAGCACTCGTTGCCTTTGTTAAGCACCATATGGGTGCCCTCGCTTTGCCTTCGTTAAGCACCATATGAGTGCCTCCGTTTCGCCTTTGTTAACACTAGCGCTTATGGCTAGCGACTCGTATATTTCTGTTAACTCCTCTCCTATTCATTAACGACCCTCTGGGTCTTTGACAGATTCCTCGCCTAGCGACGATTCAGTACAGACACTAGCAGCCGCGCCATTATCTCTTACTGCTCCCTCACACTTCCTTACCGACTCCGACCTCACAACTCCTTACCGGGTTTCTGGGACTTTGCTTGACTCCTCTCACACACACGTAACGCTACTGCTTGCTAGCTATCCCTATCTAGTTGGTCTTGTTGGTTGTTTCCTGCATGGCAGCTAGGCAGCAAGTCAGCGCATTATCGTGCCAAGTGAAGAAGTGGTCTGGGGGTGCGTTGTGGATTTGGCATAGAATCCCTTTTTCATTCATGATCAGCACAGTGTGGAGGTGTTCCAGGGGGATGACGACTCGGTGGTTGAAGGAGTTCTGCTCCGCCTCAAATGACTTTTTTGGGTAGATGTCTGGGCGTCGGGTGAGGGCATTGGGTTTGGCGCCGAGGCAACCAGGGCGGTAGTGGATGGTGAAGTCGTACTCTGAGAGGGTTTCTGACCAGCGGGCTTGGCGGCAGCTGAGTTGTTTTGTTGTTGTGAAGTACTGGAGATTATTATGATCGGAGTAGACTTGGATGTGGTGGGGTGCCCCTTCAAGGTAGGCCCGCCATTGTTTGAAGGCCTTGACTATGGCAAGCAGCTTCTTGTTGTAGATGTCATAGTTGAGCTCCACCGGGATCATTGAGCGTGTGTAGAAGGCGACGGGGCGAAGCTCACTGCTACCAGGGTCTGTCTGCGAGAGGATGCTGGCAATGGCGTAGTCGGAGGCGTCGCATTCCAAGATGATGGGGAGGGAGGGATCGTAGTGCCGGAGGATCAGGGCGGAGGTGAAGACGGATTTGAGGAGTTCGAATATGCTCTGGCACTTACTATCCCAATTCCACGGAGTGTCCTTCCGAGTGAGCCGGTTGAGGGGTTTTGTGATGCCAGAGTAGTTATCGATGAACCGGCAGTAGAAGTTGGCGAAGCCCAGGAAGGATTGTACCTCCTTGACGCTCTGGGGAGGCGGCCAGTTGAGGATAGCCTGGATCTTGACCAGGTCCATGCGCACTCTGTCTGGGGAGACTATCACACCCAGATACTCTACCTCCATGACGTGGAAGGCGCACTTCTCCGGTTTGGCATGGAGGTGGTATCTCCGAAGGCATTCCAGGACCTGGCGCACGTGTTCCTGGTGGTTGTTGAGGGAATCGGAATAGATGAGGATATCGTCGAGGTACACAATCACGAAGACATCACTCATGTCATGGAAGATGTTGTTCATGAAGTATTGGAAGGTGGCAGGGGAGTTGGTCATTCCAAAGGGCATGACGAGGTACTCAAATAGTCCGTTGATACGACCCGGTCAGCGCTGGCTGCCTGACACCGACAAGTCGAACCAAGCACGTGACTAAATGGGACAAGAGTTGCCCACAAAAGCTTGCCCAGTACTTCCGCGAGCTCGAATATCTCTTAGCGGACTGCGCCGTTAATGACGATAACCAGAGAAAGGAATACGCCGCTCAGTACATATTGTATGACACTGCAGAGACCTGGCTTGTCTTGCCAGAGTTTAGCAACCATACCTATGCTGAGTGGAAGATAGCAGTCTTCTGTTTATATCCTGGCGCTGAGGAATCTGCCCGTTATACTCTTCAGGATCTCGAGCGACTCGTAAACCAGACTTTCTCGACCAGTATCTCTACTCTTGGACACTTCTCAGACTACTATAGGGACTTCCAGCACCTGGCACGTTGGCTCCTGGCTAAAGGCAAGATCTACCGGAACAAGGAATGCCGTCTGTCCCAGCAAGGCATACTAACTTTGTTATGGTCCAAACTCGTCCGCTGTTCAGAAATCACCCTTCCCAATCATCACCCGGAGGACACCTATGAGGTAGAACAAGTCTTTGAAGCTGCCAAATGGGTTCTGAAGGGTACCGACACTGCCATGACTTCGAAGAAACCGATGACCACTAACGCTAAGACGCCCACCATTAACACCGCCACCCCTGTACCAACCACTATCATTAAAAAGGAACCTCTCGACGTCGCTGCCACCGCTATCATTAACGCTCTCACATGTATTGAGGAAAAGATGGCTGCATTGACTGCCGGTAACAGCTCTCAGTCCTGCTCCTCTTGACTTCTTAGCAACAGTTGCCACTTCTGTGGCGAAACCGGTCACACAATGGTATGAGGCAATTGCGTTAAGCTCGAAAGCTTCATCAGTCAAGGCAAAATCCGTCGGAGCCACAAAGGCAAGGTTGTCTTACCGTCTGGTGCTATGATCCCCAACTACGTTGGCAAACAGCTATATATGGAACATGTCAACGAATGGCACAGGCTCAACCCCAACCAGATTCTTACCGGCCGACTCAGCACTAACGCTAACCCTGATGCAGAACAACTCCAAGGCATGTCTCAGACGTTTATTCACAAGGTCTTGCAACCGGCAACCGCTAGCCCAGGAACGTTATCCAGGGAAGAACGCGTCGCTGCCTTAGAACGGGAACTTTACACTCTACGCTGCCCAGCAGAAGTCTTTGACGGTATTGAGATCCCTCGCACTAAGGGATACTGACCGGTTCCCCCTAAGGCCGCTAACAACTCCGCCGCTACCAGTTTGCCCACCGTTAACAAGCGAACCGTTCCCACCAGCTCTTCCGCCAGTCCCCCTGTCGCTAACAAACGTCCTGCCTCTGCCTCCGCCACTGGTACCGCTAAAATCCCTGAGTCACCAGTCGTTAACCACGTTCACACGGTCGATCCCCCAGTCCACCCATATTCCGGTATCTCGTCTCACTACCAGCCTCTGACTAATTGAAACTTTGGCGCTCCTGATAAATGGCCTGATGCTGCTTACCGGAGTACGGCCCCCATCTATGATATCAAACAGTCCAAGCAGGTATTTGACCGGGTTCTTCAGACCAAGCTTACCGTCTCCGTCGGCGAACTCTGCTCCCTCTCTAACGACATCCGGAACCAGTTCAGAAACGCCGTCACGCCTAAACGGACCGCACCTCCTAATGTCACTGCCTTCCAAGAGTCTACCGATATCGTTGACAACGCTCTGCCCTTCTTTTCCCTAAACGACGCTTGAGTTACCGACACTCCCGCTACCGACCCTCCACTTTCCGACGCCGCTAGAGCCCAAGTCACCTCAATCGACCCAGTGGAAGCATACATCAAGTCGCTACCGCCCGGTGAGGAGCCGGTTACATTAACGGTTGCTCAGGAATCTCAGTCTATCTGGTCCATCATGCTCTTGGTCAATAACCGTGAGGAAATCAAATGTATAGCAGATAGCGGCTCCCAGATCATCTCCATGTCTGTGGAAGTCACTAACTATCTCGGTATCTCCTATGACCCCAGCATCATCCTGAACATGCAGAGCGCTAACGGTACTATGGACAAATCGCTGGGTCTAGCTCATAACATCCCTTGCACAGTCAGTGGTATCACCCTGTACCTTCAGATCCATGTTCTACGCTCCCCCGCTTACAATATCCTGCTTGGTTGCCCCTTTGATGTCTTAACCAAGAGTACTGTCGACACACTTAGCAAAACGGAAACCACGATAACAATAACGGACCCCAATACCGGCCTTTGTCGCACCATCCCTACGTTTCCCCATGGTCAGCACAAGCAACAGAGGGTTCAGCCCAAGTATAGCGCTGGACCGCCCCGTTGCTTTCACCACCACCCCCACGGTTAGCGACTCTGAGGAAGACTTAGCAGTCGTCCTCGACTATGACCACCAAAAGCACTCCGTTATAGTGCAATTGCATACCCCGCTCGATTCCAAAATACTACAAAACCCAAAAACAGTTTCCGACAATCTCTCTCTTGCTTATCTATATGCGACCGCTAGCGACCTTACCAAGACCGTTATCCCGCCACGCTCTTATTTCGTTTCCACTAGTCTCTCCGATCCTTCTATTCTTGGCCAAGCATCTGGAATGCTCGATACCGTCTCTACCCCCATTTACGTTAACGTCCCCTTCCCAGCCGCTTACACTGCTGCCGAGCCAAAATGCAAAGGAGTCCAAGTCAAGTACAAGCCCGTCGTGTTGAAGACCAAGCCCGTCACTAGGCATGTTAGCAAAGACTTCCAAATCGAACGACACATCCTTGGCAACCCCTTAGCAAACATACCCAAGCTTGATCCTAATCCCCTTCCTTTCTTACCGACTCCCCGTTTTACCGCCGACCGCAAAGCGACTTTTGTTAAGGAACACGATACCAGCTTTCTTACCCAAGATGAGCTTAACGTACTCGTGGACCTTGTCGCTAAGCAACAAAACACATTCGCTTGGGAAGACTCCGAACGAGGTAGCCTTCAACCCGACTTCTTTCCCCCCGTCCGCATACCAACCATCCCTCACGTTCCTTGGGTTCAGCACAACCAACCAATACCGCCAGGTCTTGAAAAAGAAATCTGCGAAATCATCCGTAGCAAAATCCGAGCAGGCGTTTACGAACCATCGAACTCCGCTTACCGGTCGCGCTGGTTCTGTGTCTTGAAGAAAAACAGTAAACTTTGTCTAGTCCACAGTCTCGAACCGTTAAACCAAGTCACGATCCGCCACTCTGGCGTTCCCCCTTTCCCCAACCACATTGCTGAATCCTTCGCCGGCCGCATTTGCGGTGCTACCCTCGATCTCTACGTTGGCTATGACAAGCGCCTTATCGATCCCGCCTCCCGCGACTTAACAACTTTCCAGACACCGTTTGGCACCCTCTGTCTAGTAACGCTCCCGATGGGATGGACTAACGCTGTGCCCATCTTCCACGACGATGTCACCCACATCCTCCAGCCCAAGATCCCCCATAACACCCTCAGCTTCATCGACGATGTTGGCATTAAAGGCCTGAAGGACTGGAAACTCGTTAACGGCTCACCCGCTAAGCATCCCGACAATCCCAACATTCATCTAGCGCTTTGGGAGTTCTTTGAACTCCTGAACCATGTCCTTCAGCGCATGAAGTACTGCGGTGACACTTTCTCTGGTCATAAGCTGGTTCTTTGCATGCCAACCTTCAAGATACTTGGTCACGTTTGCACTCCTACTGGCCGGGTCCCTGACAAAAACTGTTTAGCACTTTTGGACCGCTGGAGCCCTTGCCAGTCGTTAACCGAAGTCCGCGCCTTCCTAGGTCCGTTGGCATCCTCCGGATGTTTGTCAAGAACTTTGCCCATCGCGCTCATCACCTAACGAAGCTCACCCGTACTGGAGTTCCCTTCAAATTCGGACCCGATCAGCTTAACGCCCAGAAAGACCTCGTCAAGGCCTTACACAATGCTAAACCCCTTGTTCCCATGGACTACAAATCCGATGATCCCGTGATCTTAGCAGTTGACATGTCCTACATAGTGGTCGGTTTCTACCTTTGCCAGTGCACTACTGACAATTGCAAGCAACGTCGCTATAACCGTTTCGGTTCCATCACCCTTAACAAATGTGAAGCTCGCTTCAGTCAACCCAAGCTCGAGCTTTACAGTTTGTATAGAGCCTTGCAGGCACTACGCATGTACCTCCTAGGTGTTAGGAACCTTATCATCAAAGTCGACGCTCGTTACATTAAAGGTATGCTGCAGAACCCTGACATTCAGCCTTCAGCTAGTATGAACTGCTAGATCATGGCTATCCTTATGTTCCACTTCGAGCTCGTACACATTAAAGGAACCTTCCATGGACCCGATGGACTTTTGCAAAGACCGTTACAGCCTACTGACCCTCCTCCAGACGATACCAACAATGACATCTTTGAAGATTGGATCGATTGTATGCACGGATTCATGCACCATGTCCAGTTACCGACCGCCCTCGCCCGCTCTGCCTCTACTGTCCCTCGTTTACCCCCACTTGCCCATTACCATCCAACGCTAACGACATTCGTTAACGATACCGTTCCCCTTACCGAAGTCTCGATTCCACCCGTTACGGACCCCCTTTCCTATGACAACGTCCCTCGCTCACTCAAGGCCCTTGCCAGCGACAAAAGAGTTCAACTCATCAGGCAGTGGCTTACCGATTTCAAGCGACCGCCAGGCCTTAACAACAAAGCCCTCGCTACCTTCCTTCGCTACGCTAGCGGCTTCTTCCTCGCTAATGGCAAGCTTTGGCGACGCAATCGTAACGGTGAGCACAAGCTCTTCATAGCGGCTGACTCATGACTTTGCATTCTGCACGCTATGCATGACAACCTCAGACATCGCGGTCTGTTTGCTACGAGAGCGCTTTTGGTGGCCACAGGTAGTGGCCAATATCGTTTGGTACATTCGCTCGTGCCACATTTGCCAAGTCCACCAAACGACCAAAGTCCTCATACCGCCTACCATCAATATCCCCGCTGCCTTATTCAGCAAAATCTACATCGACACCATGTTTATGCCGCCTTCAAACAAGTTCAAGTATATCATCCAAGGACGCTGTTTGCTAATCCACTATCCCAAATTCCACATGCTCGCTCGCCAAAATACCGACACTATCGCTAAGTGGCTCTTTGAGGACATCATCTGCCGCTGGGGCGCCCTTAACGAAATCGTTACCAATAACAGTCCCCCCATCATTAAAGCCGTTGCTTACCTCACCAAGAAGTACCACATCAACCACATTCGCATATCCGGATACAACAAACGTGCTAACGGTATCGCCGAACGACCTCACTTTGACATTCGACAAGCCCTCTTCAAAGCCGTTAACAGAGACCAGTCCAAGTGGAGCTCAGCCGCTTACTCTGTTTTCTGGTTGGAACGCATTACCGTCCGCCGCTGCATGGGTTGTTCCCCTTACTATGCCGCTACCGGTACTCATCCCCTATTCCCCGCCAACATCATAGAAG